>JBCIKM010323972.1:0-11426 GCA_039654465.1 Melibe viridis
ACAGTGGTGGTGGAAAGGGTGGGAAAAAGAAACACCCCCCCCCCCCCCCGCACTTTGTGTTGACTGAACAAAAAAAAAAACAAAAAAACTCCCGTAGACGAGGCGTTTGCCCTTACACTAAGTGTCATACCGACGGTAATTTTTGCACTGAAAATCCGTGAACTCTAGTGAATATTAATATTAATCGTTTGAAGATAAGATAGTATACGATAAGATAAGATAAGATATACTTTATTGATCCAGCTGGAAATTATATCGCGTATTACTTGGTCATAAAAATAATATATATATAGAATAATTATGTAAAAAAAGATATAAGAACCATCTCTGACAGATGTAATTCCCTCTGTGTTTCCTCACTCAATAAAGAATCAAGAATTACTTTTGTTCATCAGTCTACCTATTCGAGACCATTTTTGCCAAATTAGAAAATTATGAGTAATTGTAAGAATTAAGTTGCCAATATTGAATAACATAATGTTAAGTTAATATGTGATAGACGGTCTAAATTGATGTATTTTTTTTTTTTAATTTTTGCGAAGCTATCGGTATTGAAAGAAGAAAAAAAAACACTTTTCGAGGCAATTCAGGCAAAGAAAGATTTAGTTGACATGGTTTAAAAAATTATATTAAAATATTAATATGATTACTTACTTAAGGTTGATTTCCGACTCAGGCCTTTCTGGTGCCTTTTCATCGGACTCTGTTCTCTGGTAGACTGCAATGTTGATAATTGACGAATGTTGAATGGAATAAAACAGATAATAACAAATTTTGTACATACATATCGTTATGCTCATTGTTGTATGAACATGTATAAAATGTATTATATTCATATGGCATTCAGAGGATAAACATACTATATGGATTTTAAATAGATATGATAGGGTTGCCACCTCGCATTACCAACATACAATAAACAGAAAATAGTACAGGCACCGTGCCGAGGTGAGTCAAAAGAAAAGGGGAAAAAAAACCAAACCTCAGGAAGTCGTCTGAGGAGGGAATCGAACCCAGCACCTGCCACATTTACCAACATACAACAACATTAAAATGCTAAGGTAAACCACAGCCCCATTTACCAATATACAACATTAAAATGCTAAGGTAAACCACAGCCCCATTTACCAATATTCAACAACATTAAAATGATAAGGTAAACCACAGCCCCATTTACCAATATACAACAACATTAAAATGCTAAGGTAAACCCCAGCGACACTTACCAATATACAACAACATTAAAATGCTAAAAGGTAAACCACAGCCCCATTTACCAATATACAACCTTAAAATGCTAAGGTAAACCACAGCCCCATTTACCAATATACAACAACATTAAAATGCTAAAAGGTAAACCACAGCCCCATTTACCAATATACAACAACATTAAAATGATAAGGTAAACCCCAGCGACACTTACCAATATACAACAACATTAAAATGTTAAGGTAAACCACAGCACCATTTACCAATATACAACAACATTAAAATGATAAGGTAAACCACAGCCCCATTTGCCAATGTACAACAAGATTAAAATGTTAAGGTAAACCACAGCCCCATTTACCAATATACAACATTAAAATGCTAAGGTAAACCACAGCCACAGTTACCGATATACAACAACATTAAAATGCTATTGTAAACCACAGCCACAGTTACCAATATACAACAACATTAAAATGCTAAGGTAAACGGAAGCGACACTTACCAATATACAACAACATTAAAATGTTTCGGTAAACCACAGCCCCATTTACCAATATACAACATTAAAATGCTAAGGTAAACCACAACCATAGTTACCAATATACAACAACATTAAAATGCTTGGGTAAAGCCCAGCGACACTTACCAATATACAACAACATTAAAATGTTAAGGTAAACCACAGCCCCATTTACCAATATACAACATTAAAATGCTAAGGCAAACTACAGCCCCATTTACCAATATACAACAACATTAAAATGCTAAGGTAAATCACAGCCCCATTTACCAAGATACAACATAAAAATGCTAAGGTAAACCACAGCCACAGTTACCGATATACAACAACATTTAAATGCTATTGTAAACCAAAGCCCCATTTACCAAGATACAACATTAAAATGCTAAGGTAAACCACATCCACAGTTACCGATATACAACAACATTAAAATGCTATTGTAAACCACAGCCACACTTATAATATACAACAGCATTAAAATGCTAAGGTTAAATCCAAGCTACGCTACCAGGATTCCAATGGCCAATCTTATACTAGGGATTCTGTGTTCCCTTCTCTGATTGCTATGGAAATAATCAAGATGGGAAGGGATGTGATCCTGTGTTCGCCACAATGGGTTTGGTGGAGGATGGCATGGAGAGATGATTAATGCGGAAATTGGAGTCTAATTTGGGCTGCTCTCGATTTATCTCCAGTCACGTGACGGAAGGGAACCGGTGCGTTCAACATGGCTGATCCAACATTGTTCGTTAATAATGAACGCACAGAATTGTAGAGCTGTCTACGTGGCGGTATCTTTGAAGCTTGAATTTTTACGTACACCCACAAAAACTAAGTTTATCGATGGGAAAATAATCTTGACAATGGTTTAGCAAATGCTTTTTATTCATTGCCATTCCGTCACGTGACCAAACGTATGTAATTAAGAACCACCCCATTGACACGTGCTGGAGCAGGGAGAGAATAATGATATAGCTTACCAGCTGCAAAAAGCAAAGGTTAAGAGAAGAAAATGAGACGATGATATTAACGGGAATGATAACGATGATGATGATAATAATAATAATAATAATAATAATAATAATAATAATAATAATAATAATAATAATAATAATAATAATAATAATACGATTAAAAATGATCAAAATGGTTTCAATTTTTACAATAATAATAATTTAATAAAAGAAATAAGCTTAAAGATGAAACCGAAGAATAAATATATTTAACGTAAATAATGCGTATCTAGGAGGGCGAAATAAAATCACAACAAATCCATGCCAGACGATATGTATTTAATAAATTTTAATTATTTAATAAATTTTAATTACCGACACTACATGCAGAGCTTCAATTCTTTCTGAAAAGTTTGATTTGTTTATTTGTTTGTTCGTGGTTTTAGTGCCTCACACCGCACGAGGGGTACAGAGGACTCCCGTGGAACGTAAAAGGAAAGAACTAGTTTTAAGAGAGAATATTATGACAAACCGCAAACAAATGGCAGGTTATTTACACTGAAAAGTAAATATCATCTCTCAAAACACACATCGACAATACATAGAGATTAGAGATTATTCACATTGAAAAAACAAATATCATGTTTCCAATTCCCTCCCCCCCCCCCCAAAAAAAAAAACAAACAAAAAAACACAAAAAAACAACAACAAAAAAAACAAAAAAAATTAAGAAACAAACAAAGAAAAAACAACAAAAATAAAAACAACAAAAACAAAAACAAAACAATAACAACAACAACAAAACCAAAAAAACAAACATTATACAATGGCCATCACACGTGAAAGCATAATGGTCCAGGAAGACCCAGGATCTTAAATTCCCCTTTGTGAACAAAAGCACTCGGTACTTCCAATTTGTGACTCTGGAGTTATGTGCCATATTGTATAAAATAGGAGACGACCACAGGCACCGAAACATCGATGGCTCAGTGGTAAACACAACTCGCTTCCTGCGAGAGTCAAGCAATCACGACCGTGTCTAGTGTCTGGAGTGGTGAGGCGGAGGATCACTTCCCAGATCCGCTGCCCCTGTTTTGCCTCTGGCCATTGACATTGTGCCTTTGCGTAAGGCACTTTACCACACCTACCTCATCCTATCGGAGATGGATGTAAAGCTCGGAGGTCCCCCTGGTTGTAAGTTAGACAACCTTGTCTCTGTCCGAAATATTGTAACACGCCTAGCACGCTGCTTGTCTCGTTATGTGTTCCATGTTGGTTGTCTGCCAGGGATGTTGTATTGTAAAGCGCTTAGAGTATGGTGATGACCGCGGATAAGCACTATATAAAAGCTATATTTACTTTGATTAAAAAAAAAAGACAAACAAAAACAGGACACAAAAGAAAAGGAGTAAAAGTAAGACGATAAATTCAGTGTTCAAGAGAAGAAACAGGAGTAGAAGTAAAAGCGCCCATCAGGAACGCCCACCGGGGACGCCCATCGGAGAAGCCCACCAACCACGCGCCCAACAGATTAAGATAATATAAGTGCGAGGCATTGGATAATAATAACATGGTCAAATTTGGTCAAACTACAAACTACCCAAAACATCCATCACCACTCTTAAAAATTAATGATTTTCCTTTTTTTAAGTCGCAGCAGCCCTTTTCTGTCTAAAGTGGCAGAGGGAATTGAAATCCTCATTGTTGTTACACCCGATCCAAAGTCTTGCACTGTTCCATATCGTCCCTGAAGATGATCGATAAAAGTATTGAATAAGTCTCCATTTCCCGAAGCTCCAGACAGAACGCCACGTTGAAGTCCTCGTTCAATTTCTAAAAATAAATTAAAACAAAACAAAACTAAACAAAACAAAATAATAACAAATTAAAAAGGATGTACAACACTTTGAACTGCCCGAAAAGGGACAATAAAAATTATTTAAATTATTACTTTAAAAAAACGACAACACATGTTTTGTCACAGTTTCGAAGAAGTGAAATTATAGAGGGTTTGTTTATTTTATCCATTTTCATTCCGTTCCCATCTTTTGTGTGACTTGACAAATCAGTCGTTTCAACTGTACTCTTTTCTCCGTTCTGTGTCGGACAGTGTCACCTACTACAGCCTCACACGAATACAACATCGCACATTGCAGTCCTACACTACACCGATTCGTTTCTTGCAGACATTAAATACAAAACATCGCCTTCTACAGCTGAATCATCATATAAACAATGTCTTACATCGTCCTTTGCAAATGTAAGATGTTCAACATCGCCAACAACTCTAGCAATTTTACAATAAAAGAAATATCACCACTACTGTTTGAAAATACACAACATCGCCCACTGCAGCCTTAAAATACATAACATCGCCCACTGCAGCCGTAAAATACACAACATCGCCCACTGCAGCCGTAAAATACACAACATCGCCCACTGCAGTCTTAAAATATATAACATCGCCAACTGCAGCCTTAAAATACACAACATCGCCCACTGCAGTCATAAAATACATAACATCGCCCACTGCAGCCTTAAAATACATAACATCGCCCACTGCAGCCTTTAAAAAAATGACATCGCTATCAAATTGTGAACTCAACACATCTACATAATCAGCCTTGCTTATAAACTCATTCTAATCTCTATTATATATCAATCTTTCAACATTTACTTCCCCGGTATCTTTAAAATCTCCAACTAGTTGAAAATAATAATAATTTGAGCACGATCAATCAATTTGGTCCAAAGTCCAAGTTTAATTACCACTTTTCTCATTCCGAATTGCCCGCTGTCGAGTGAAGATGAATGAATTTGAAAGCCAGAGGGGGTCGCAACAAGATTTTAGATTTCTTAAAATTAACTCTCCTACTTTCACCTGTGGGAATGAACTGAGTCTTTGCATTCCAAATAGTTGTTATTTTATTTTTGTTGACTAAAGGCTATATTCAAATGTTGTTTGTGGAAAAGAAACGAGGGATATATTATAGGTTTCCAACATAATATGGTTCATAATTTGATAACCAGGAAGTTGTTTGGTAATTCAATTACCTACGTTGTCTCACTGTAACTATCAGTGTGTGACATTCAACTGATAGTTCTCATTACATCTTCCAATATTAATACTAGACTATATATATATATATATATAAGCAAATTTTCTTGTAAAAAAAAACAACAAAAACAACAAGAAAACGATCAATAAAGGACACATCGCATCCAATCAGGGATCTTGCTATCCAATCTGTTTTTAAGGCGACACATCAGAAGCTGTACTGTGCCTGTTGTAAATGAAAAGGCTAAAGTAAGCCCATAGGGTAGTATTGGAGCTCTACATCGATTCTTATAAAGTGGCCCAAGTAACCCCATAGCGGGGTAATTTGGGCCTTCTTAATTTTTTGTCTCTAAATCAAAAAGTAAATTGCCGATAGGATATTCAACTTCCGGGTACATTCAGAATATTACTCTTCTGGGGTTCGCTTTAATACCCAAAGATGCCCAGAAACATAGAAGAATAGAAAATATATTTTTAAAGTATGTTGAAAAATGACCCAAGTAACCCCGTTTTACGGTGCAAACGTTGACACACACTGGTGCAAACATAATATGAAGAATTAAATTGGAACTGACACTGGAAAAAAGATGACACACTAAGAGGGGAATAGGTCCAGTGCCGAATTGAGCCAAAGCTATTGACAAAGACGAAAAACCAGAAAAAGTTGAAGGTCTTCCGAGGAGGGAATCAAACCCGGGATTTGCCACAACACCCATTGCCTTGCCACTACGATAATAGTGGGCATACTAACTGAAAAATCAGCCATGATTTTTTTGTCCCTTTCTTTCGATGGGTTTGACTCACCTGTACACGTTCTCGAACCTGTGGGATACAAAGAGTCTTTTGGCTGACCACAAAGTTGAGGGCATATTATAAGTATATAAGCTTGACGTTGAAATTATTCAATGCAAGGTATTAACATGTTGAATAGTAGATAGATGCGTTTTAGTCAGTGATTTAAAACGTTACATAGTCTCTGAACATCTGGTTCTCCTTTGTAGTGAGTCCCAGAAGTGGGGAGCCAAAAAAAAAGAAGAAGAAATGATTGCTTTCCGATTTTACGGAAGACTTTTTGGTTTGACGAGAGTGACACTGTCGTTGGCAGATCTTAGACATCATGTGGTGTGTAGAGTGTTAAAAGCTTCTTTAGGGATGAAGGGCCATCAGGCAAGCATAATGGAGTACTGGCTCCATTGCTTGATGGGTTATTTATTGTGTGGCATTAAATGCCTTGCAAATAAGTAGTTTACTGATTGATTTCGTTCTGTTTTTTATATTTGTTTAGGGTAGGACATAAATGATAAATTCCAGAGTTCTTCCCGACTCCTTGGAGTTGGGTCCCGACACTATTTAGGCGGTATAAAGGGATATTGATAACAAAACAAGAAAGTCACCTAATGAAAAATGATTATGGTATTTTAATTATAGCAAAACAAACAAATACACAAAACGTCGTTCAAACCTGACAACAAAAATAAAAGACAACATATTATTATTAAAAAACTTTTCTCTTAAACATACCAAAAACGAACTAAAATATTCAATTTTCACCTGAAAGCACCAATGACTGTTTCCACTTAGGCTATCGCTACCGATTATGGATTTTTTTCTTCTGGGGGATGAAGGGCAGGGGAAGGGGAAAAGGTAGAAAAATTCTTAAAATCAAATACTCAACAGGAAAAAAACCCATTTAATCTGCAATGACTCAATGCATTTAGGTATATCCATTACTGACCCGGAATAAGTAGTCACACCAGTGATGTTACACCTGTGAAAATTTCCCACAATGCTGTAACACTCGCCCTTTCACCAACACCATAACTAATGTTTTAATCTCTGGGGAAAAAAAAACATTTTATTATTTTTATAACTAGATATAATTCATTGTGTTAACTATTCATTAACACAAGTTATACAGGACTTAAAAATTGCCGAGAGCGTTCAGGGTTGTCTCCATATAATTTTGATGGGGAATCATGAAATAGGTTGCTTGAGGTCCAAATTTCATTTCTTTGGGTAATGAGAGAAAGAAATAATATAAGAATGACTCTCCCTGAAGTGACGGTCTTGAAAAAAGGTTCTCAAAAGGGCACCGTTTGAATTAATCCTCGTTTTCCCATGACAATGAGAAAGCCTTTTGTCAGAACTCGCCCCTGTAACAACTAACTCTACTTTCCCCAATAATAGCTGACTCTTTTCGTGACAGCGGTTCTCAGAGGAATTGAATTACTCCAAGAATTAAATTGGAAAAAAAGCGCACAATTAGATTTGAGCTACTGGATTCCACACATGGGAAAAGAGCGTAGCTACTCCATTCTTGCACGTCGCTAGGTGTGGGTTCAGATGAGGGAGGGGGGGGGAGGGGAGGGGAGGGGAGGGGAGGGGGGAGACAAGATTTTACTTTAGTCATCATTGACTGCAAAGGAAAGTAAATGGAGGTGATGTTACTGTAACTGTGTAAAACCATATTGTTTCTCAGCTTTGTACGTTTACTTACTTCTTCTTACTCGTCCTTGACATTCTTGTCATCATCCTCTTCCATGATCTCATCTTCCTCTGGAAGAGGTTGTTCATCACCTTCGCCTTCAGCCATCACATCCATACCCTCAACTTCCTCCTCCAAGTCCGGCAATGGTTGATCTTCTTCAGCATGTTCTTGCCCTGGAACAGGTATCAACGAAGCACCATCGCGAGTCACCGGTATGGTGTAGCATCCAACCATCAGGTACTTGACGCCTGCAGCATGTTGATCTCCTCCTGCACTCATCTTGCCAGAGAGGTCAATGCTAAGCGTATACGCTTCAGGATGCTGAACTCGTCGATGTGGTTTGCTCCGTCCCTGCGCCCTGACACAGTGCGAGCAGTCTCGTCGAGCTGGAAGATGATCATTGAGAAAATGCCGCTTCCATTGTTCTAGAGCGACAGGTCCCAGAGCCTTCACATCAGGCTTTTGTGGGCTTGGTTGTTGAGGATGTCTTGTAGGATATCCCATTGGCTCATCGGCCTGTTCATTTCGTGATTGCAGTAGTTGAGGTTCCAACGGTCGTACTGAAATTTGATCATTACCTTTGTCAGGGCCCTTATCCAGTGGTTGTACTGAAACATGTCCGGCCCGTGAAGCTGCAGTCAAAAGGTTCAAGCCTCTCGCAGCTCGTTCATACTCCAAAGCTTGGATGTGAGATTGGATGGCAGTAGCAATCGCCAACTTGAGGCCAGGTGCCCATGCTGCCCATCTTTTGGAAGCTTCAATTCGGCATTGCAAAGGCTTGTCCTTCAAGTTTTCCGGCGGTGATGCTGGTGGTCCATGTAGGCCATGTAGTTGCATCAAGTCTGCCATTGAAGAAAAGACCGTTGTGGGCTTGCATCGTTCATGCCCCATCCGGCCTTGATCAAAGTCGATCTTGTAGAACTTGAACACCTCCTGGAACTTGCGCCACTCCGCAGTGCGAAACACTGACATGTACCTTCTTTGATCTTTGTCCTTGCGGTACTCTTCAGGGTCGCGAGGCTGTTCCAGGATGAACTCAGTTTTGGGATCTTCAGGTGCACGTACTTCTTCAGCAATCATGTACAAGGACAGGAAGCGGAAGAACAACACGCTGTCCGTGTGCACCTTCTCAACGTCAGCTACAGAAAGATCTGGAAGCCCATAGGGATGTGCCTCGGTTCTCAGTTCTCGGGGCCCACCGTCATCTTGGCTTCTCAAGGCTGACACTGTTCTGCAAGGTGGCCCGCCAAGAAGTACACGTAGTTTTCCAGATGCCGCCAACATCAGCGCAAAACTGTAGACGTGCTTGTTCATGAGATCTGCAGGGCATCCACCTTGTAGATCAATGCATAGCACTTCCGTTGTAGATGTTGACAATCTTCGCTCCCAAAACTGTGGGTTGTCCCCTGAAAAGGCGTGGATGATGACATGCTTCGCTCGCATCAACCTCCTCCTCTTCCGGCGATTCCATGGAAGCATAGATCCAAACATCTCAGACTTCATAGCTTCCAATCTTGGCACGACCTTCATCATGATGTCTTCCGGAAGATCTGGAAACATAGTGCGAAGCTTCAGTGTCATCGCCAGCTCCAAATCCAATCGGGATTTGTCCACTTCTTCAGGGGCGGTGATCATCTTCTGCACTATGGCCATCTTGCGCTTCTGGTGGATCTGAAAGAATTCCATCCATTCAAGGATGCGGCGCCCTTCAGATTGTGTTACCATCGGGCACCCATTGACCACTGTGACCTCGATGTTCCTGCCTTCATCGTCCTTCAAGCTGCACCTGTTGTCAGACCAGACCAAGGTAAAGTCCAGCTCTGCCAAACCGCCCATTGGGATGATCCATGAAGTTGATGTCGGAGACCCCAACAAGATCTTTGTGTTTGGCTTCAGGCGCAGTGTGTCTGTTGTGCCCTCTGCCAGATACACCGTGACAGGTTGAGACTTCAACCACTCATCCATGTCCACCGCTGGTCTCAGACCGTGTGTTGCTCCTGAGTCCACCAGCACCATGTCATTCTCGGCCTGGTTCAAGCCACCGATCTGCATCACTTTCATCGTTGGATTTGTGGCTGCTGTTGGAACTCGCAAAGTCTTCAGAAGTTGTGTTGCTTCATGCAAAAGCTCATTTGTGCGATCACTCTTCCCCGCATCACTTCCTCCATCTCCAAAATCTTTCACAGATTCTGCCATTTCGCTCCCACCATGAGATTTCATCTCCCCCGGTGTGGTAGCAGTAGTTGTCGTGGTTGTTGCAGACAGTTCATTGATCTTGGGCTTAGATGGAGTCATAGTTGATGGCGTGGAAGGTGACGTCGATATAGTACCCCCAGATGACTTGTTGGTGATCCCTGGTGCACCTCCTCCCCCCGAACCTTTGGGTTCGTCTTGGCGTTTTGGTCCGCCACCTTTCACCGGGCATTCTTGTTTGCGATGCCCTTTGGATCCACAGTTCCAGCAGTGGGCTGTTTTGTCGCTGATGCCTTCCCAAGTGTGACTCCACTTGCACTGCTTTCCCGCACGACAGCCAGTTTCACCCTGAAACCATTTGCAGGGCACTTCGGATGTTGGTCCACCACGGCCCTTATACCAGTATAGATCCCACCTCCTGTCCAGGTTTCTTGCCGGCGTTGTTGTTGTCCCCGGCTTCAATGACCTTCAGCTTCAGCGGCACGGCATCTGCAGGGGAAGCTGCCGAAGATCTCATCAACACCAAAGTCTCTGCCTCTGCCAACAAGCATTGACTAAAGTCCCAGATTGAGGCAGGCTGCGGAAGCTCATCAACTTGCAAAGCCGCCCTGCTCTGGGCCAATCGAAATGATGCCTGGCTGTTCTCCTTTGCCACCGCTTGCGCACCAGCTTCGAGTGCCCTGATCAGCAAAGTGCCATCTGGCAAGCTGGCACCAACTTCACGAGCTCTTCCAAAATGCCGCCGTCAGCTCTCAGTGCAGTTGCCAACTCCGTCATATAGAGTGCGTCTTGTGGAGCTGCGTCAACTCCTTAAGGATCAAAGATTTCTCGCCAGGGCCTCCAGTACAAGATGGCCGTGCTGGTCAGCTGTCGATCTGTCACCAGCATCTGCTGAATCTCAGGCGCCACCGACTTGAGCAGCAAATGAACTCCACGTTGTTCTGTGCGGTCCTAGATCTTGTCATGAAGTTCTTCTGGAACTCATGGATCGATTTGAACTCG
>JBCIKM010324194.1:0-11420 GCA_039654465.1 Melibe viridis
TATTTATTCACAGATAATATCAAGCCATACAGCAGCAACTACAAAAAATTTAATTTTATTTATTCACAGATAATATCCAGCCATACAGCAGCAACTACAAAAAATTTAATTTTATTTATTCACAGATAATATCAAGCCATACAGCAGCGACTACAAAAAATTTCGGATCAGGGTCGAAAGCCCCGACCCAGAAATGACATAGATGGCCAGACATACACTTTCCAAATTTGGAGGGGATAGGGGGGTCTGGGAAATGCCAAAATTATTAATTTACAAACTTAATTCAGCCAAAAATATTTGTTTTGATGTTAAAGTATCTAAAAATAGCAACAAAAAGTAAAAATTACATATTTGGTCCCCATTTGCCCTCTGAAACTGCCGCCTTAAAGAAAACAATGCTAATAAAGAATCACCAGCAATAATAATAATATTAATAATAATAATAAAAATAATAATAATACTAATAATATTAATAATAATAATAATAATAATAATAATAATAATAATAATAATTTTTTAATTGCGCTTTCCATATCACAGACATTTCAAAGAGCTGTATATATAAAAAATCGAATAGATATGCCTTCCTGAGGAAAACTGCAAACAACTGATTCATATAAAAATGAGACAAAAACTAAAGAAAAAAAGCAAGGAAACATAAAAAAAAAACCACTCACAATGCATCATTTTCTACTGGACACCATCCAAATATTTCACAAACACTTGTATTTTCATGACCAGCAAATGTTGAATTGATGCACCTGCCTGTGATTGGACCTGCCAAAACCAGGAAAGAAACAACTGCATAAATCATTCACAATGAATCATGAATAAAAATCATTCAGCGTCTGACTGAAGCTATTTATCCACACAATGAAATGCTAAGCTCTGATGAAAAGATACCCCGAAACGTCCAGTCTACCTGTTTCTTAGCTTTCATACTTTAACCACAGTATGTGATATAATATAATTTATAAATAATTGTTTGTCAAATCTCAAATTTTAAATAATTTGAAAAAATGAATTTTAAAAATCATATGTTCATAAAGGCACCTTATTCCTACCAAGCGCATCAACCATAATAAACACAATTCAAAACCTGATCCCACCACTGGGCAGCAGCATCATGACAAGAGATGATTTGAACACTACACACTAAGTCACTGACAATGCCTGACTCAGACTGGTGCGTTTAGTGTGTACTTTCACTGGTATGAAGTCAATAATTTACTGAATTAATGGTTATTTCCAAAGGCATTATCATTCCAGGCCCTGCAGTAAATGGGTCTTTCTCATTGAGCAGATACCACTGAGGTAACTGTTTGACTCTAGATCCAGTCATACTAATTATGTATTGCTCATTATGCCACACAGGATTAAGCCCAGTGGACTGATCCTCTGCCTGTCTTCATTTCTTGTGATCCAGAGTTTTTCCCAGCTCCTTGGAGCTGGGTCCTGACACTGCTATGGCAGTATGACGGGATAAGGATAACAAAATAAAACAAATTATCATACCAGTTTGAGAATTTCATACAAAACAGTGTAATAATTGTTACATCTTGTGACCCGTTTTAGTTAAACACAAACAAGCTCAAACTAGACCTTAAAAAACAATCTGAAAGAATAAAAATCATATTTTTCAAATCTGAAAGGTGTAACCTAAAACAAAAATGAAAAACTTAAAATTGCTGCTAGCTCTTAAACTGATTTAGACAAACAAGCAAATCCAAATAGTTCTGTCCCCTCTCAGCTTCCGGCTGCTTTTCCCTAGAATCTGTTTTTAGAAGGAGGTGGATTGACTCCATAAAATAAACCCAGCCAACTGTTCGTAGAACAGGACTTTAGCTAGTACATTGAAAAGCAATTAACTTAACCCTCTTAGCCTGATAGCTGCAAATATGGCTTAACTGTCCCTTTTTTAAATTCTGAACCTGAATTATTATCACCGACTGAAAGGGTCAGGTGAAGTCAAACTGAGCCTCTTTATCAGACGTCCTACTTTAGGGCAACCTGTTCTCTTCCTTTCAATGATATGTCAAAAATCAGTTGCTCCCACCGTTCTTGAGATAAGATAAAATCACCAGTGAACAGACAAGTGCACCTCCTTGCACTATTTTTTATTTAGTCTGCAGAACAGTCAGTACCAATAATCGGTTTAACAAAGTGACTATTTGCCCACATTCTAGCAATATTTAAATGGATTTGATCGGCTGCTCGTCATCACTGTGTGTTACAGGAAAAACAATTCAACAGAGATCCCAACTCAAATTATGGCTCAGAGAAATTTCTGACACCATTCACTACCTTAAAACATCTATCATGTCTTCAAAATAGCAAAGAGATTTTGGGGGGTGGGGGTGGGGGTGAATGGGTAGGATCAGAAAAAAGGGAACAAATGGTATAGAAAAAATAGGCTTGGGAAAAAAGTGGAGAGAGAATAGAGGAGAGAGTGATAAAGAGAGAGCAGGAGGTGGGAGACTAGAAGAGAGAGAAAAGATAAAATGTGAGGAGGCGACAGTGTGTGATAATAGAAAGTCACTATCTTCTTTAATCTTATCACCTTCCAACCCCCACCCACCGACCAAAAATAAAACCATATTTTGACAAGAGGTCAGTATTAGCTGTGCCATTGACCCAAAACATAGTCTTCCCGCAAAAATGAATACTTATACTCAGGTATCTTCCCACAAAAATGAACCCTTCCACTTAGGTATCTCTCACAAAAATGAACACTTAAACTTAGGTTTGTTGACAGTGTCTGTAATGTTAGCTTGCATAAGAAAAGAGCAAAGATGGTTGGAAAAGGAAACTTCCTTTACTTTCACTTCGCAGATTTTTCAGAGCTTGCGTGTGAAAAACAAAACATATGAAACGTGGGAGCAGCATCATTAATCAAGAATTCCGAGGAAAATGTCTACCCTGCTTCCAAGACGACTGAGTGTTGATGAAATGACTAAACGCAATGCATAACCGGAAGTAAACAACTCATTACCAGTGTTGGTTTCTAATTGGTTGATCTTTGTTATAAACTAATTTTGCTACTTTTGTGTCCTTTTACATTCGGCATTGCATGGTCAGCGCAACTCACATCTAGATTTACATAAAATACATGTAACTAACTCAACCTATGCATATCAAGTATCATGAACGCACATCGTTTTCAATCGCTAGGCAGTCTCAGATACAAAATTATATTTTGATTTTCGCTTGAAATGTGAACCTGATGTCGATGATTGACAGCTTGATTTTGAAAATCGTTATTCACACTCAATCACTCTTTGGGCCAAAATAGACAATTGACTAGTATAAAAATGGCAGGTCTGAGAGAAAACATTAAAGGAAAGGAGGGAATGGGAACAATGGAGGTGAAAAAATGAGAGTGTGGAGCAAAGAGGAAAAGGACTGCAGGCAGTAGTGGAGACATCTGTGATTGCTAGTTTTAGAATGCCATGACACATTGCTTTTAAAATGGGAAAACATGACTAGGACTAGGTTTCAAACCTCAGACCTTGGGATCAAAGTATAATCATAACCATTACCACAAAACTCAAAATAGTACAGGATCTTAGAGTGTGTTGTAGCACTGAGATAAAATAAGGGCTAGCAAAAGATACAATAGGCGAGATAACAGGCTAGCTAAAAATGTTTTTACTAGCTAGCTTGTTTTATCAATACTTCTACTTATTAGCTAACTTGTTTTATCAATACTTCTACTTATTAGCTAGCTTGTTTTATCGATACTTCTACATGCTGTGCTTATCTGTGCAAACATTACCATTATAGTCATTTAGTAAAGATTGTATTGTTAACATTATAAACATTGGTATCCAGGCTTCACCAAAAGAAAATTTATTCTAAAAGTTTGAAAGCGACCCATGGTCACAAAAAAAGCATCCACCATTTACCCCAACCATAATTTTTCACTATAATTCCGCAACACCCGCCCGTAACCTATAATTTTTAGCTACTCGCCATAATTTTTTTTCCAGCAAAACTGTAATATTGGCATCCCTGCCTTGAATAAAGGCAGACATACAAATACAACAACCAAATCTATTCTTCAATCAATTCCCACCCAAATACTTTAAATATATACCAAACTAAAATTTTACTTTCTTACAAACCAATAATTCTTGGCCATTTGTCAGTCTATCCAGCAAAATGTATCCATCAATGTGGACAAAAGCATCTGCCATAAAGTAATTTCGTTGTTCATTCTATTCAATGCCTCTAAAATAGACCAAAAATAAACAAAATGAACTGTTTTACAAACATTTCTAGCCTCAATCAAATCCTAAAAACAAGAGAATCCAACAGCAGATTTTGCTTCTTTTTTTACCGTTTGATCCAGGCAGAATTTTTCCCCTCCATTTCTGACAATATTCATCAGAGTCACAAAGTATGTCCTTCACCGAGGGATCCTGAAACACAATTATAAAGCAAATTACAAGATTCAGTTGTTAAAAGTAAAGTTTCTTTTTTTTTAATCTGTTCTCTTAAATATCTCTGTCAAATACAAGAAGTTCTATCTTTTTCCAAATAAGTGAAATATCATAACAGTGTTCAATAAATTTGTGGACTGTTCTCAGTACATGAAAACTACTAACTGAATGGGCTTGTTTCAGATGAGGCTTTTGTGAGTTGATAGATGGATTTCAACGACCATGAAGAAAACAGAATGCCCTCTGAAGCTCTATAATGGTTGCTACAAAAATGCTCTGCAAAATCTCTATAAATCTAACCAAACAGTATTCATAGCTGTGCCTTTTCACTGGCATTTCAAGTTTAAGGATATGAAAAAGGCACATGGTGCCATGTCAGTTGAGATTAGAGCATTTTCAATGGTTTTCATGTTCTCTGAGGTCAGAAATGGCTGCACTGTTCAGCCCATGATGAATGAGCGCAAGCAATGTCGTAATGTAAAAAACATCTTCACGATGGCAAAAACTTTCTTCTAGTATGAGCTACTCAGCGATTCTGGCCTCAAATACCATGAGAACCACAATTACTATTCGATACTCTTCTACTATGACACTGTGTGACTTATTCCCATTCCTTACACATAAAACACCAGTGAAAAGACACCATTATGAAGGCTTTGTTGACATGCAGAGAAATTTGCACAGCATGTTTGACATGGTGGCCATTAGAGAGCTGCAGGAGAAGTTTTGCTTTCTTCAGAATCGTTGAAATCAGTTTGTCAACTTCCGAAGGGACTGATGTGAAAATGTTAAAACAAAAACGTCCATTGAGAAAGAAATTTGTGTGTAATGAGAACAATCTAGAAAATAATTGAACCCAGTAATAAATAACAAATTTAGTGTGAACAATATTGTGGCAAAAAGTCATTGTGCACCGAATAGCTGAAAGGAACTCTTAGCAGTAATACTAAATATTTGGAATAATCATCCACAAAGCATAGAAAGTTATGTGAGCAGTATTCGTGTATGGTAAGCTTGAGTGGTCAAATGATTCATTCAACAACTAAGAACAACTTCTTCAAATCTATTTTATTCGATAGACCACAAATAATCAGAAGTGTGGGTTTCTCTTCATATTTATCACTGGGAGTAATTCTGATAAATGAATTAGCTGCACTTTTCAGTCCTGTGATAATTATCTAGTGTTATCTATTAAACTGAACAAGGAAAACAAGGCCTCTCCAACTGAAGACCAGGCAAGTTTAATTTTTTTTTCTTTTAAACAAAAGGCTTCTCCTTTCAGATAACTATTGGTCTACAAGATTTTAGCATGAAAATCTCATCACCTGGTAACAAGTGTGAAATCAGGTGTGAGTGATCACAAAGATAAATATGAGTACAAGAATGTGCCGATTCACCAAAATAATGATAAAATGATAACAAAAAAAAAAGAAAAAAAGGTCAACAAGATTGTCTCAATGCATACTTCATCACAGGGTTTCTGGGTCTGGTTTGGGGTCACCAGCACATTAGTCATGACAAAGAAGGCATCATTTTCCTAAAAAATGATAAAAGCGTAAAATCTTGTACAAAAAATATGAAATAAAAAAGAAATTTTAAATTTCATGCATGGATAATATGGAAGAAAGAGCAGTGAAATAATTTATCTCACAACTTGAGACAAGTTTACAGACTTTTAGCAATAGGAAGAGAAAAGTTAAACCAGCCGAAGAAAGTGGACCAAAAGTGAATTTTTTGACATTTTAATAAAAATTATACTCTTCAAAAAGCAGTAAAGATGGTCCTGAAAGTTAATAGAAATTTATGCTCCCCATTTCTTGCAAAGATGTTTGTTAGTATTCCTTTATACCATAAACTTTGAGACTAGAATCATATGCAGACAACATTCAGGTCTTAAATTCTGATTTGCATATTCATAAAAGCTGAGACGTCTTTATGAAAATGAAGTTGTAGCTTGCAATAAAAGAGGAAGAAAAAGTGCTCTGAACCCCCCGCTACTGATTAGTTAGTTACCTAACCATTTCATAAATTAAGAGTCAAATCTATATCATATCAAAACCAAATACTGGGCTGAAAAAAAATGGTAATTTATTTTTAAATCATAAATTTAAATACACAAAGAGTTACTAAAAATATACTCGGTGGGGCACAAAAAATGCGTCAAATTTTAAAGACTCATAACTCTGTTACCAGGCACTCTATCTCACTGAGACTGGTTATACGTATAACTATATCAACATAATAATATAGAATGTTAAGGAAATCATAAGCAATGAGCAAATGCATTTGCGGCAGTTATTTTTCTAAGAACGGGTAATTTGGGTCGATGTCAAAGTGCTAGTAAAATGTGTTTTCAAATAATCATTTATCTAAATCAATCTAATTGGAAAACTTATCAGGATAATTCAGGTCTTAAATTCTGATTTGCACATTCATAAAAGCTGAGACCTCTTTATGAAAATGAAGTTGCAGCTTGCAATCTAATAGGAAAACTAATGAGGATAAAACTATGAAAGCTTTGGGAATAAATACCCTGTGTAACTATTCAGATTGTTGTATACATAATTTCAAGTAGAAACTGCAAAGAGTTTACATACAGTGATGTCATTTTCATTGCTAGAAGGATAGGCAGAAGCTTATTTTTGACGCGATAAAAACAAATCAATTTCTTTCATCATAATTGGCCCAAGCTGACTTTCCCAACATGAAAAAACGTCACTGTAGAAAAACAGTTCATTAAATCGTCTTCAAATTTGATGTACAAAAACTTGAACAGTTGTCTGAGCTGTTGCAAAAAATTAGAGATTTCTAGCTTTCTCTTCATGTCAGTTGCTTAAAATTTAAAAGCGGATTGCTAAAATGCATTCAAAACACCTGTTCATAGTTTAACGGCTGTTGCAAACACATTTGAGCTTTGTTTTTGCTGAAATCTTTAAGGAATGACAAAATACAGTTGTGTTTTATGCATGATAAGTATAAGTTTTAGTTGGACAGAATGTATGGTTAAAGAGTTATAAGTCTCTAAAGTTCGGCGCAGTTTTTTTGCCCCACCCATTTATGAAAAAAAAACAAAGACAAGCATGAGGAAGGAGGCACTGACCTGTGGAGGAATTACATAATCAGCCACATCCCAGGTTCTTTCTCCGATGGAAGAGTTTGCTGAGTAATTAGAGAAAACGATACCCTTCAACTTAGTTGTGACAGCACCCTGCACATTCTCAAATTCTTGATAACCTTTCTTGTACACTATTGCATACCTAGAAGGAGAAAAAAGAAAAATAAAGAGTAACCCAATAATTTTGATGATAAGATGAGTTTGAAAACTGCACAAGAACTGACAGCATTGAGAGACATGGCACAGAACAGAAAAGAATAGTAGGCATTCACTACAGAGATCAGGAGGAAAGCCAAGGCCATGAAATAGGAGGACGTCGCTGGTGAAAGGCTAGAAGTCAAATAAGGCAATAATTTCTAGTCAAACTTGTCAAGAATCACTAAGCTGTCTTTGACCAGAAAAATTCAATCTCTAACTTGAGTAATCCCTGTTAATTGCCCACACATCATACCGAACTTCAAGGCAGCCACTGACTTTTACAGGGCCAACTTGACATTAGCAACATGTATAAGAGAGTTAAATCAAAAGCAAGATTGCAGAATAATGTTGAATTTACCAGCGGTGTGGTCAACAATAATGAGAGAAAATAATCTAGTCGGGCAACTTGAGATCACTATTAATCACAATTTTATAAATAAAAACTTATTTCTCATGTGGAGAAATTTATAATTTTCTAGCTCAATCACGACCAGTTGAAAACACTCTAATTATATTTATTGACTCTAACCTTGTATCCCTACCAAACTCATTAGTTACCAAAAACTATGTGGCTAAGCACATAAGTGTGGTTACGGAAACTTTTAATAGTGCTTTGAAATATTCGGACAATTCGCTGCCTTTATTGCATAGTCACAAATCCGAATATTTGGCCAAAATTATTTTCATCCTTTCAATAGAGAATGAAACAAAGTTTCACATACACTAACTATTGCTAAAAAGTTGACAATCAATCATTTTCAAGTTGCGCAACAGTGCATACTGACAAATCAACAAAATCTACCTGCGGCTAGCTTAAAATACTGTGATGAATAGACATTTGCTACTATGTCATGCCACATCGCAGGCCCTTAGGCGGAGCTATTGTGTAGTAAACTTTCCACGATTGGCTGAGGTTAAACACACTAGCCTGATTGATTTCTTTGGCCACCTTTAGTGTTTGTGAAACAACAAAAGTTGGCCCTTCACAGAATGAAATGCTCTTGGCATCCTCTTGATTGGTTTTGATTGGCAAACCTGGCGGCTCTTGAGTTAATCCAAAAAGGGTAAAATGCTGAGAGATCTTGTCTGACTCTTGAGCTATCTAACTGGGATGCTTTAAGGCATTTGGGGGACTCAGTTTATTAAGAGTTGCTTTTGATCACACCACATTTGATAGTTTTCAAAAATGGCAATCACTTGGGATTTTTTTCATGGCTAATGTTCTTTTATGAAACAAAACCCTCAAAACAATCTATATGCCAATTTGGAAACATATGTATACTGCAAAGCCCAAATATATGAAGTGAATGGCAGCCATCTTGAAAAATGGCCACAGAATTGGAATTTTTTGCGTGGCTAACGTTCTTTCGTGAAACAAGACCCTAACAGTCACTTGCATGCCAATTTTGGTGCTTGTAGGACAAAATTAAAAAATTATGTCAATTATCTGACCAACCACCTACATGGAAAAGAACTATTTTCTAACAGTGAAATACCTGGGCATGGAGCTGAATAAAAACTCAATTGGACAACCACATATTGGACATAATGGCAAAAGCTAACAACAGAAATTCCTAAGTTCAAGGACAGAGGTCAGTCTATGACAAATGGAATCAACCAGGAGGGTAAGTGGCTCAATAAGAGAGAGATTAATATTATTAGACTTCCTAATTTTGTGATCATTTGTGTAAAACCAATTGTTACTGTGCAGATCATTGAATAAAAATCTAATATCATCTTTGAATTTCTTTGTTCGATTTGTGTTTGTGCTAGATTAATGAGATATTTTTTTTTATTAGATTCATTGTATATATAGTGTTTCTTCATTAAGATTTGATTTCATACTTTCATTATGACATAATATGGCATTAAATCTATTGTTTGAAATTTCAAGGGATGAGGAGAACGTTATTCGATATCTGCAGGAACACAAAGTTTTGAAAACAATGCCCTTCTGTGTGAGACTTGTGGATGATTATGTCCTTTTTGGGGATTGGACACGGAGACAGGAAAGCTTTTCGGTGTCCAGACCAAAAATGGTTCAAAGTTAATTTGAAAAGTGGATCACACTTTGCTGAGTGTAAATTAGAGTATACTAAAATTGCATGTATAATTTTTTTGTTGGTCTTATAAAATACCCGTAACTAATGTAGTGCCCCTCCTTCGACTGTGAGGGAAAACATTTGTCCAGCAGTTCCAGTACATCAAAGACATTTCCTCGCACTGGCTAATGAATAATCCACATAGAATCGGAAGACCAGGATAAATAGTAGAAATTGACAGGAGTCTGATCACAAAAAGAAAGAATGAAAGGGGGAGGGAAGTGGAATTGCGTTGGGTATTTGGTGGCTTATGTCAGGAAACTGGGCAAGGATTTCTTGTCCTCATCCCAAAAAAGGAGGCAAATTGCCCGTGGTTCCAGCTACCAACACCTCATGGTAATGTATGACCAAAATTTCGACCCCATTAGTTGTGCATGCACCAACAGTGTTAAATGTTATTGGAAAAATGTGAATATATGCTTTAAAAAATACGCTTGAGTGCATAATGCCATGAAAGACTTACCTATTTATTTATTTCAATTTTTTTTTTCCTTTCAGCTCCTAAAAATAAAATAAAGTCCACTGCGAGAGCTTGAAACCGAAAACACTTAGATCTCTAATTTTAAAGGGACTGTGGTGTTTGTTGTGAAATAGAAAGAGATGACTTACCCTATAATGTAGCCAATTATTAAGAGCTGAAGGAATCTATTAATGATTCCAACTTTTTTGCTTCTTATATGAACAATTCTAGGTGTATCGTATTCGAAAAAGACGGAGATAGCAGACCTCACAACTTTTGACTCCATTTTTCATGGAAATGCCGGTCATATGACTAGACTACTCCTCTATGGTCATGTGACCACTTTGTTCAGTTTTCGCCAGTCATGTACTGAAGCGTATTTGTATTCAGGCAACCCCCTTTGTTTTGAAACGTTTCGTTCGGATTGAATTCGAAAAATCTCGTGTGTAATGCCTTAGCTTAGTCAAGTGCCGAGAACGAGGAACTAGACTTCGACGGCAACTGATGTTGCTCATATAACGGAAGAGAAAAACCTAGTCTGTGCTCATATTAAATAAGATAAAGGTTTAAAACAACCATAAAGACAGAAGAAAAATGAGAAGCAAAAGGATGAACTCTGCTAAACACGAACAAAAAGACAGTACCTTTATTTCACTTCATCTCGATGTTTTTGTTTAAACTAAACAAGAAAAGAAAATAAAAGAAGAAAAGGACTGCGGTAGCATTTACTTAAATTTAACTTTACCAGTTTTTTGAGTTCTGTATTTTCCTACGCGATGTTGTATGTATGCAAAGAAGATAAAATGAATAATGAATAGAGAGAAAACTTTTCAATTTCGAAGATTTTCTTCTCACGTGCACAAAATCAGATAACTATAATTTGCAAAACCATGGTTACTTATTACGCAAAATGTCTGCGCACACAAGAAGCACGCCAGTTACTAAGCCGGTGGGCTGGCTGCTGGTATTTCCTATCCCACATCAATGGTTTTAGCAAACGATGCCACAAGTAGAGTGGGCGCGCTCAGAAGTTTTCGGTGCGTCTTTTTTTTTTTTTTTTTTTTTTGCGCGAGGTTTCTTTCCTGATAAACTGAGAAGTGAAG
>JBCIKM010324304.1:0-11420 GCA_039654465.1 Melibe viridis
AGAGAGAGAGAGAGAGAGAGAGAGAGAGAGAGAGAGAGAGAGAGAGAGAGAGAGAGAGAGAGAGAGAGAGACAGGACAAAGGTTTCAATCAATTCATTTATCTGTTTATTCAATCTTTTCCTGTCAGCCTTTTAAAATCTAAGAAGAACTATCCTTGAGGACAATAAAGAATGAAAGCTACTGTTCTTTTTTTTTCTTTTTTTTTATCCTTTATCATTATAAGTTCACATTTTTGCATCTACCCAAGTTTTCCCCGTATGAAATTTAGTTTCTTATGAAGAATAATGAATAAACCAACATACCAGCAAAGGAGCCCAGAGAATGTTAGTACTTCCTGCCGAATATTTCACCTCTGACAACTGCTTCTGTTGGATGTAGTCAAAGACCCGCACCGTTGCTGAAAAGTGAAATAATCCATATCTAAATCTGCCTGGCAAATGTTCTCAGCAATTTTCATTCACTATAAAAAAAAAAATTATGTCAATTTATTCTGCCTTAGACCTGTAGATGGCTCAGTGGTTAACACAACTTGCTTCATGTGAGAGTCAAGAAATCACGATTGTGGCTCGTGTTTGGAGTCATGATGAGTAGGGCCACTTCCCAGATCAGCTGCCCCATGTGTAGCCTCTGGCCATTGACGGTATGTCCTTGGGTAAGGCACTTTACCACACTTACCTCATCCTATCAGAGATAGATGTAAAGCTCGGAGGTCTCCCAGGTTGTAGATCAGACAATCTTGTCTCTGTCTGAAATATTTATACGCGCCTAACAGGTTGCTTGTCTCGTCATGTGTTCCATGTTGGTTGTCTGCCAGGGATATGGTGTTGTGAAGCACTTAGAGCATGGTGATGACCGTGGATAAGCACTATATAAATGCTATATTTACTTAAACTGATCCCACATTATTGGCCGAAGAGCTCTTCCTGTTTGGGAACTCTTTACTTAGAGTAACCCGCCTAACCCTCGATGAATGTGAGAAGAAATACTTTTTCAGGGAAGTAAAAAAGCTACTCACAATCCACACCAGCGGTGACAGCGATGTGGGTGAGGGGAGAGGTCACACAGCCACTGATGGGGCCTGAATGGTAGGTGAACAGTTTCTCAGGTGCCTGTGAGGTGTGGGAGAAAGACAGGTCCAGCTTCCAAATTCCGCCGTTAGCATCCTGGATCGACAAGATTAAAAAAAAAATCGCTGTTATAGCAAGAAAAAAACCAACATTGTTGATATTTTACATCTCCATTTTAGGACAAGAAAAAAAACCACTGCTGTCATTTAAAACCTACATAATATAATGCTATGGTACAAGTCACAACATACTACTTTCAAATGATACAGAGTGGTTCCCCCCAAAAAGGACACATTTTTTTTTTTTTTTTTAATAAATCCTTGAAATGATATGTTAGAAAAATGAAATTTGGATGAATATAGTTCATTCAAAAGGAAGTAATTTGGTATAACTTTCAAATGGAAAGTGACAGGTCACATATTATGAGAGACATTTTAAGAAATGTACCTAAATTGAACCACCATGTGGTAAATCGGCTCATTGGTCTCCCTCAATATTTGGCTTAAGATCAAGTTATACCCCTAATGTGTAGCTCATTAAGCAACGTAAAATTATTAGGCATGGTGGACTGATCATCTGCCTGTCTTTACTTCTTGTGATTCAGAGTTTTTCCTCCCGGCTCCTTGGAGCTGGGTCAGGACACTGCTAAGGTGGTATTCAGAAAAGGGGTAGAAAAATAACAAAAGTTGGACAATACGTTCTCCAAAGTCAACAAGACTTGATAGTGGAATTGTCCTAGTGTTCAACATTTTAGATTATCAAGAAGGTCTTTTTCTAGCATGGAGGATCAGGCATCAGCTTCATATGCCAAATGGTGTGTGAATTTGCTCTGAAAATGTGTATATGATTTTGACAGTGCGAATATGAATTGTAATGTGTTCAGATTTGGCAAAAAAAGCTCCTTGTGTTGCCCCAATAACATAAAACCACCTTTCTATTCCATTTTCCCCAAAAAGCCAGGACTTCAGTCACACTTAGGTATTTCTAAAAAGTCAGTGTTTCGAAAGATTTAAAAAAAGTTGCAACTGTCATAATATAACAAATCAAAGAACTACAATTAATTCTCTGGCAAGCCCTCACCTGAGCATACCAAATTGTTGGCTCTTTTTCTTCGTCAACAGACTTGACAATTGTGTTGAGCTGAACATGAGAGCCCACACTCAGCTCATTCATGGGATCCATTTCAAATATACCTGAGTCATCCGTAGAGTCGGCTGTGTCAATGGACTCAAAGTCCCATACCTGGAGAGCAGCGGGAGGAAAAAGAAATACACAATAGTGGATTTGAAATAAGGCAAACTGCTGTTACATGCAGGAAGATTTAGCCATAGTAAAATATGTAAGTGCTTTAAAAATATCCTATCTTGATTCAAAATGATTTCCTTTTTTTTTTTTTTTTTTTTAATTACTCTCTATTCCTCTCTTGCTATTGCTCTCTCTCTCTCTCTCTCTCTCTCTCTCCTCTCTCCATTTATCTATCATCCTGGGAAAAACAGCTTCTTCTGTAGTCCCAATACCAAAAGCTCTCGATGGTTTAGTGATTAACACAATTGATTAAATGCGCGAGTAAAACAATCACGAATCGTGTCTGGTGTCTGGAGTGGTGCTACACATAGGGTCACTACCCAGCTCTGCTGCCCCGTGTATAGCCTCTTGCCATTGGCATTGTGTACCTATATAAAGCATTTAAGAACACTTACCTCAAACTATCGGAGATGGATGTAAAGCTTGGAGGGCCCCCTGGTTGCAGATCAGACAAACTTGTCTCTCTCCAAGATATTATAACACGCCTAACCAGTGGTTTGCCATGTGTTACATGTTAGTTGTCTGCCAGGGATATGGTATTGTAAAGCGCTTATGTCAGTGTAGTGATTGTGAATAAGAGCTATATAAATGTCCATATTTAATCTCTCACTCACTCACTCACTCACTCACTCACTCACACACACATACACACTCACACACACACACACACACACTCACACACACACACACACACACTCACACACACACACACACACTCACACACACACACACACACACACTCACACACAGACACACACACACACACAATAGACAATATTTACCCTGATGTGTCCATCAACTCCGACAGTCATTAACTCTCCCTCATCCAAAAGGATCTGCATGATCGGCCCCTTGTGGCACGACTTCTTCCCTTTCCTGGTGATCTCTACCTTGATCAATCCTCCCTCCCACAGGAGAAGATTTCCCCACTCAGCTCCAGACAAAACCTGTGTGAAAAAAGGAAGGGTTCAACAATTAGTATGTGCTGTTTTTTTTTTAAACATGTGAAAACAAACGAAACAAGACCATTAACCATTTTTGCCCGATAATTCCTGTAGATTTTCAACAACTGCCCTTTTTGATTTTTAAATGTGCACTGTAATTTTAATCAAGTTAAAATATTCGTAATCTTGGAGTAAAAGGGTTAACAGTGATAAATCATTGGTGGATTGTGATGCAATAATTTGTGCCAAACAAAGAGTGCATTGTCTTCTTTTTGCACAAATACAACTCGTAACAAGCATTTTTAGTTGAAATGAAAAAAACCAAGAAAATAAATCTCACATACGATCAATAGAGTACTCTTAACAAGCATTTTTAGTTGAAATGAAAAAAACCAAGAAAATAAATCTCACATACGATCAATAGAGTACTCCTAATTTTAGAATCGAAAATAGCGAAAAATCTGTTTCATGCTAAAAACAGAAGTGAATCTGTCAAGAGAATAAGATTTTACTCATGATTAGCACAAGGCAAAGTCAAAATAGAGCAAGTCTCAGCCAAACATCAATCTATGTCCAAGTGGTCCAATCTTAATTTGAATCTTAACTTAAATCTTTAGTAAGTTAAACTATGCAGAAACAAAGTTCAAATGTCTTAACCAGAGTTTTTTGCCAAAGGTTTCTGAGACTTTGAAATTCCCCATATTGAGGTTTGTAATGAACATGAAGACTTCAAAGATGGTAAGAATAGATTGAACAAAGGATTCACTGGAGACTTCGTTCTACAGGTGACAATAATAATAATAATAATAATAATAATAATAATAATAATAACAATAATAATAATAATAATAATAATAACAATAATAATAATAATAATAATAATTCACATAAACTATTCACATATTATTACGTCTTGCCTCTTAAGGAAGAACATAATATCAACAACAATGAAAATAATGACACTGACAAGAACAAATATGATTCTCTCTCTTTTTTTGTTTCTCTCTCTCTCTCTCTCTGTCTCTCTCTCTCTCTCTCTCTCACTCTCTCTCTCTCTCTCACTCTCTCTCTCACTCTCTATCTCTTCTCTATCTATCAATCCAGGGTCTTCCTGGACAATAACGCTGTTATGGGTAATGGCCATTGCCATCGTATATACCTTTCCATCAGGAAGTTCCACATAGCCTTCAATGTCGGAGATTTCTGTCCTTCCGAAACGTCCCAACTCTCCTTGAAGTTTGAGACCAGTAAATGTGTCAGCCATTTTCCAGAACCTGGAAAAAAAAAATGGCAAGAATCATTAATTAAATGCAGCTGGTGGTATAGTTCTGCCAAGACAAATACACAAATAGAAAATTCAATTGCCACCTCCAGACAATGAACATAAAACATATAACACAACGATACAAGGCTACCTGTTTAGGGTGTTACAGTCGTTTATCACATCGAAAAATGTTGTCAATAACACAGGCGGTTGAGGGGGGGGGGGGGCTGCTTTACTTTATATCTATCTTCATTACTATGGCATAGGTGAGGTAAATTGTCTTTATTTTCCTTTCTATATAAAACCTCAAATGCTTAATGAATAAGCCTTACCATCTTTCATTTAATTTCTATGAACTACCCCTAACTCTAAATTATCAAATCATGAAAACGTAAAAAATGCCCAGAAAAATCCTAAAAATTCAAGATAAAACTAAAATGAAAAAAAACAAAAACAAATTAATAAAGCGGAGAATGTGACAGCAGTAAAGGACATGAATACTCAGTCTCAATGAGTCAGTCAACAGAACTGAGGAAGAAGAAGACCATGAGGCAACAGCAGTAACTAGTGCTAGGGGATACTAAGACTTAATTAACCAACTGATTGTGTGCTGAACTGGCTTGCCATTGTTCTCACCGAATGTGACCTGAACCGGCCGTGGTGAGCTGCCCTTCTAGCTCTGGGGCGAAGGAGACCTTGAAGACGTCCTGGGAGAAGGATTTGGTCCTGAGAGTTGTCTTCTCTTGCCGCCAGTTCCACAGGGTCAGCATAAAGTCAGGATCACCTCCCTGGGAGGCAAGAAGTTCTCCATCCGGACTGGTAAGATTAGATAAGATAGATTAAATAAGATGCATAAAGTATGATAAGAGAAGACAAGTTCATATCAGATAAGAAAATGTAAGATCAGATAAGGTAAGATTAGACAAGATTAAATAAGTTGCAATAACATAAAACAAAATCATATCAGAAAAGGAACAATAACATAGCATAAAAAGGTAAAAAAAACAAACAAACAAAAAACAAAAAACAAAAAAAAAACCAAACCAAACGAAAAAACAATTCAGGGAGATGGCAAAGGGGGAAGGATGGAGGGGTTGGAGAGGAACATTGAAAAGCTGTATAGCTATGAAGTATATTTTTACTGCAACTTTTTATTTTCCGGATAATATAAGACAAGTTACAATACAGTGAGATGACATGAGATAGAAAAAGTAGGTAGACAAAACAATTAGTGAAGGAGAACTCGATGCCTGACGTCCGCAGACAGGTTGAAATTGCCCTCAACAGAGATGATATTTTCTATATTTGGAGATCTTTCAGCTTTACATTGATCTCTGACAGGATAATGCAAGAGTGTCAAGATTCTTCCCCTGGGGCACAGTCAAAAAGCCAATGGCTCTGTCTATGAATAGAACAAAAGACAACGGGACAGAGCTTAGTGGCTTAGTTAGAGTATTAGTGTCCTACTGCCATGTCAAAGGTACTGGGTTTGATTTCTATCAAATCATTCAATTGTCACCCCAGCCACCTGAGCGGCCTGCAATGTGGCTGATTGTTGTCCCAGTCTTCTCTCGAGACAAACTCATGAGTAAATTTCTGCAATAAGGTTTAATAAAAGGACAAGAGAATTTTTCAAATTCCTGAACAAAATTTTGGAATCTTCATCCAAGGGACAAAGCATGGGGGGATTTTTCTCAGAGGCAACACTCCTTGAACAGCCTTCCCACCAAAACTACAATTACGTCCACTTGACACTTGTCAAGAAAAAAATTCTTTCCTAAAAAGAAAAAAAGAAGGGTCTCGAGCAGTTTTACATGAGCATGTCGTCAGAGTCTTCACAAGTGAAGGTGACTTTACAACATGGTAGATCCAGACTCTAGCATGCAGGCTACACTAGTTACTGTAATAGATTAAACAGTAATTAAAGGGAATTAATCATTCATTGTCATGTATGTTTACAACACCCTGTTTTCGTGAATTATGTCCCTTGTTCTGTCACAGGTTATACACATGATACAAGATGGCTGCCTGTGTCTCCTCTGTTCTGCATTAAATCCAACACTCAATCCACTTCATTGAAGACGAGGATGTCCCAACACACAAACCCGTGGACAATGTACACATAAACATATATGACAATGAATGATTAATTCCCTTTGATTACTATTTAATCTATTACAGTTACAAATGCTGTCGGCCCACCTGAAGGTCAATGAAGAGTAAGAGGATTCGGTGCCGCCCCTCAAGATGCGATACAGTTTCAGGGAAGGGAATTCAAAGATATTGATGTTAGGTGCGTCTCCTTTCTCTCCAACTGCAAAGAATTTCCGACTTGGGTGAACCTGTGGATTATATATTAAAGAGTTAATTGTGAAAATGAAGTAATTAAATGTCCTGCCTGGAAGTTCCAAAATTATAGAGATTTTTACCAGAGGATTTTAACTTCCTTTTTGAATTAGAATGTTGCATAAAGTTGCTCTCAAAGCATTAAAGTTGCCACAAGATATAGTTAAGTATCAGCTTTGAAAATGTAACTTTTTTCAGTCTCTGTCTCTTTGAATTCTTGATATACTGATACATCATTGTGATTTTTTCATCTTTTCCCGACGTACAACTTTATATTGGTACTTTTGAAAAGTCACTATTTGTCTCATATAAAAGACAAGTTTACTTTTTTATACCTTAAAATTGTTTAAAAATAAGAGAGAATGAATAACCAAAGGAGGAAAATCTACCCTGAATAATTTGAACATGAGATTTATCTGATTAGACAACACTTTGTCCAAAACAGAAATCACCAATTCCTTCTATAGTAAAAACGTGTTGCTTCTGAGTTAGAGAATAGGTTTTGATCCGCTTTTTCATCACTTGATTCACTCCATTTTGAGTTACAATTATAATTATTTTCATCATGGTTGACCGATCCTCTGCCTGTCTTCCTCTCTTGTGATCCAGAGTTCTTCCATGCTCCTTGGAGCTGGGTCCCAACATTGCTTAGGTGGTATGAAGGTATAAGGATAACAAAATAAAACAATTATCTTATCATTATTGTTATCAGGATCACATTATCATTATCATTATTACCATGATCATTATTATTATCTATATCATTACCGCACACTTATAATGGTTTCACTAATAAAGGGTAGGTTAGACTGATAAGAAAAGTGATGACAACTTACAGCAATAGCGCCGATTCCACATCCACTGGTCGACCGCAGATACTTCTCCTCTTTAGAGACCAGGTCTAGGATCTCCACCAGGTTGCCTGCCGCAAACACCACTGTTTTCTCATCCATCAGAAGTAGGTTGTTCCGCCTGCGGCAGTCGTAACCATAGGAACGTCTGTGGAATTGAGCAAAAAAAAAAGAAAAAGAAAACAAAAGCATTAATATTATTTTAAAAATAATAATACTAAAATAACAGGATCATATCTGTCTGGGGAATTTATCCAATTAATAAAAAAATATCATTAATATTATTCTTCAGCTAAAAATAACAAAAAAACAAAAAAAACCCTCTGGGGATTTTATTTGTAGATAGATTTGATGTGCTACTGTAGAGTCATTAAATATTGTAGGTTCGGTGTGTTACAGATAGTGCAGCATTTGTGAACTGCTTAATTCTACATGTTACATGTTGCTAGAGGAAATACGCAATGTGTAATGACATTTGAGTAGTCCTAACCCCAATCTCTCCCACCCCATGTACCAGTAATACAACCACTACTAAAAGTACACAGAAAAAGAATATAAAGAAGAACTGGTACTTGAAATAGATAACAATCTTAGAAAGAAAGTAATACAGGGATGCTAATAAATGATTAAACAAAAAAACAACAGAAAAAAATGTGAAAAGTATCAGAACTTGTACAATACCAAGAAGAATAGACAAGAACAAAAGAAAAAAACAAAAGGAATGCAAGACAGGAAAAGATCAAGTGGGTTACAACCCCTCCCCCTCCCCCTCCCCCCCCCCCCCACCCCATCCCCCTGGAAAAAAAGAGGTGATTTAAATAATATAGGCACAGCACTGGGAAGAGACAAGGCCTTCTTTGCAGTTTACTTTCTGTCTGTCATTGTAGTACAAAACAGGAATCATTTTCTTCTCATGTTCTTGGTTGAGTGTAAAAGCTTCCAGCGTTGGGGGATCCCTAAGCAATTTACAATTATTTTTTTTTTACACCATATCAAAAGAAAACATCCTACACTAAGAAGAAGAGGAATAAAACACTATTTCAGAAATTCATAGAGGCGAGAATAATACTTTTGAAGCTTTCAGGCCAAGGGATTGTGATGGCCTTGATGGGCAAAGTGTTCCATTGATGGATGACTGAAAGGTAAAAGGGATTCCACTCACTGCAGCACCAGCAGGTCCAAGGGAAGGCCGGAATCCTGTGCCACCACTGCTTTGGACATGTGCTCCTCAAAGTTGTAGTAGAAATCTTCCGGAATCTTCTCCTCCTCTTCCTCTTCCTCTTCTTGGGCAGGCTTTTCTTCACCTTCTTCTCCTTCTTTCTTCTCTCCATCTTCTTCTTTCTTTTCCACCTCTTCTCCTTCTTTCTTTACTTCCTGCTCTTCTCCTTTCTTTTCCTCTTTTTCCTCTTTCTTCTCTTCATCCTCTTTCTTTTCTTCCTCTCCATCTTTCTTCTCCTCTCCATCAATTTTGTCTTGTCCAGCATCTGTTTTCCCTGCATCTGCCGTCTCTTCCTTCTGCTCTGTCACATCTTCTGCTTTTGCTTCTTCTTTTTGCTCGTCCTCCTCTTTAGGTTTTTCTTCTTCTTTTTGCTCATCCTCCTGTTCAGGCTTTTCTTCTTCTTTTGAATCTGTAAGAGTGAACAAAAATAAATTGATTAATCAATAGGAAAAAAAAATAAAAAAATTAGTAAATAGGAAAACAAGTAAATGAACAAAATTCATGAGAAGATGATTAACTCTAAGACTAAAAGGCTCTCTAATCTCAATAAAACAAAATAACACAATCAAAGCCCACTCCCTCAAAAAAAAAAAGAAGAAAAAAAAAGAAAAAAAAAAGGATATGGTCATAACTGTTAAAGCTAGGATGAAAATTAAAATGGAGTCTAAGGTATGGGAATCCACTCGAAAGACTTTACCGGTTGTAGCCACATCTCCAAAATCTGTGTCTCCAACGGCCGAGTCCGGCACTTCTGCACGCAGGAAAAACAAACAGAGCAAGGGGGTAAACTTCCTCAAAAGGCTTGTAAAAGGAACAAATACATCTTAAACTTATTCATTATTTTATCAATTATTTAAGATCGTAAAAATCATTTTTACTACTTATTGGACGACAGATGGTTTAATAACACATAGCAGACAATGGAAAGATGGTACAGAGAGACTGTTTTAAAAGAAAAAATGCTATAAAAATCCAGACAAATAAAGTATTCTGATCATCCATGCAACACTGAGTAAAAAAAATAAAATAAAAAAGAGAAAGAAAATTGAAAATGAGAGAGGATGAAAACAAGAAAAAAAACAGCCAGTAGTATACAAATTGTAAAAGAAAGGAAGAAAAAAAAGCCAGAATCTTTTACTTTCTTCAGCAGCTTGCTCAGCAACTAGCTCTGTTTCTGCCTCTGCAGGTTTCTCCTCTGTGGTTGTGATATCTTGCGGAGTGTCTTTGGCAGGCGCTGTCTCAGTTGGTGTCTCTTCCGCTGTCTCAGCTGGTGTATCTTCTGCTATCTCTGGCACTGTCTCCCCGTCAGCCTGAGGTTCATCCTTTGCCTCGTCCTCTTGTGGTGTCTCCTCTGTGACTGCTTCACCTAAGGTGAGATTGTTGCTTCGAATGAAGGTGGATTTTGTTCTCACTACTCTGTCTCTCCTTTTTCAATCATGGTTATAAAAGACTTTACAATAACCTGTATCTGAACAGTTCAGAAAACCTGGCAACAATGATAGACATGACCCACAACATAAAAGAATTGCAGGTGTTTAAAGCTGAGGCAAAAAGGAAAGCTGAGACTGTTAAGTCTCAGGATATTGCATGCAAAAAGGCAACAATTGAAGAAGCAAAGACGATCCTGCATATTTCAAAACTCTTCAGTAACCAGATTCCTTATTTTTTCTACCATGCTACTCTTTGATACAGAAGACAAATTATGTAGCTATTAAATTAGGTTGGTTTAGGATTTTAATATTTATTTATAATGGTATTGTAAAGATACATTTGAATTTGATTACTGTAATAAAGATTTTTGTAAAATGGAGCAAACTGTCAAACAGACATTTCAAGTCAAATTGCCATTGGTAACACAGACCAAAGAAATGACTGTTCTAAAGTAGCAGCATACTATCCATTCATCACAATGAAGAAAACAAAGTAATAAAAAAATTGTGGTCACTTCAAACAGTAACCATTGATGTAAAAGATATTTTTAATGATAAATCTAATCTCCATTTACTTAAGATTAAGCGACTCTGTTTCTCGGCATCACACTGAGCTAACCCTAATATTTTGATTTTAAAAATCTTAAGTTATGAATTCGAGTGTCTGCTTTCATAAATTATATACAGTCTTTTGTTACACAGTAACTAGTTATTTACCAGAATTTCAACACAGCATAAAATATTGCAAAAGTTAAAACAACGCAAAGCCTCTCCCAGCAACCCAAGACAACAACACACAAACTGGTGCAAACTTTTGAAAGTTAAATGCACAAATGAAAACAAAAAAAGTAAAGAGGGTATGACAGTCTTATTTATTCAAGGGGGTTTCAAAATATTTTAAAGCTAAAGAGAGAGAAAGAGATAGAAAGATAGATAGATAGATAGATAGATAGATAGATAGATAGATAGATAGATAGATAGATAGATAGATAGA
>JBCIKM010324415.1:0-11417 GCA_039654465.1 Melibe viridis
ATCATCATTATCATCATCATCATTATCATCATCATCATCATCATCATCATCATCATCATCATCATCATCATCATCATAATGATCATCATTATCATTATTGTTATTATTATTATTATTGTTGTTGTTGTTGTTATTGTTGTTGTAGTTATTGTTGTTGTTATTATTATTTTTATTATTGATAATATGTGTGTATGAGTTTGTGGGTTTGTTTTTATTAAATTATTTTATTTATTTATTTATTTATTTATTTATTTATTTATTTACTTTTGCATTTGATTATTTATATATATGTTTATTTGTTTGTTTATTTAATTATTTATTTATTTATCTATCTATTTGTTTATTTATCATTTATTTATTTATTATATTATATTTTCTTTTTTTGTGCTGTTAGCTGGATGGAGTATTTTGCCGAGATTGAATTAAAAGTTTAGCGTACAAGTTCGGTGGTCACTATTGCTCATTTTGTCTCTTTCCCTTCATGAAAATGTGGTGATGCCGGAGCGTATTGGTGACTTCGGTACTGGATTTCTGTGGGATATGGATGGAATTATGGTAGTGGGTTGAAAAGTCCGCTCCTGACTCTTAGTTGGGAGAGTTTGCTCGCATCTGGAGAGGAATGAAAAGCCGTGGTATGACGTCAGTTTGCGGGAATGAATAATGAGTCTCCCAGGTGTTGGGACATTGATACAAATGGTGTTCAAATCGAGAATTTCGTGAATGCATTAACACCGCACAAAACGAGATCTCCATCTGTGGTTCAAATTTCTAGAACAAAACATTGGTCAGGGCTGTCGTGGTTCACCATGGACATCGCGTGTGATTCCAATTGGCGTAGAGTGTAAACTCGATGACTTATCCAGTTCCTTCCTTCATGGATGCTTAAGCCGTGGCACGTACGTGTTCGTGGACAGAGGCTAATATAGATATAGAATTGTGATATATACCCCCCCCCCCCCCTTTCACAACATGATTCCAGACAAACGTAAGAGAGATCTTTGGAACATTCAAAAGCCAAGGAATGGAAGAATGGGGCCTCGGTGGGGTGGATGGGGCTGGAAAGTTGTGAAATATAGAGATAGACAGACAGACAGACAGACAGACAGACAGACAGATAGACAGATAGACAGACAGATAGATATATAGATAGATACAAGGGTGGGTGGGTGGGTGGATAGATGGAGAGAGAGGAGAGGGAGGGAGGGAGAGATTGGTGGATGGATGGAATAATGAGTGGATATATGGATAGAGAGGTAGAGAGATAGATAAGTAGATAGATAGAGACTGAGAGAGAGTTAGAATCGGAACATGCCGCAGAAACACCGCCCGGCTGTCTCTATTTGCGCATCCGTGTTATCGTTTTCTATGGTTGTTCTTAGTATTTGTAATCCATCTTATATACATTCAAGTCGTTCTCTCATTATTTTGTGAAACTTTATTCCACTGATTGAGATCTTCTCCACCTTGACGCAACACGATCGATACCTCGCCTTTAACTTTTAATTGGAGACAGCACTGGCCACTGTCCTTACCTGGTCGTCTCGTTTTTATAACGTTTACAATTTTTTCACTTTGGTTTATCCTTCTGCATTTCAACAACAAGTATTCGATAGATCTTGCTCTTCCAGTTTTATTGGCCCTTGTATGTATTATTTTCCTCGCCTAACAGGATCTCAAGATGTCCAAGTGGTGCCTCACCAGGTTGGGGTCGCCCCTGAGGAGATCGAGAATCTTTTCCTCCACCCACAATTCCATTGATCTGACGTCACACACATTAAATATAGAAATTCGCCATCTTGAATGGCGGAACACAGTAGGCTGTGATACAGCGGAAGCCCGCATTTAAATCCATCATCATCTTTCCCTACACGGAACCTAATGCATTACATTTATCACATTTGGGGAAAATTCTAACATATTTGACCCATATGTTTTTCTTGTAAAGCATACTTTCAAAATGTCGGGTAAGAGTTGACACCTGTGTCAAGTTATCGATGTTTGGGTATCAGACTTATCAGAGAAATATTTTCAGCCTTTCTCAGATGAAGGGGTACATTGGGAGGGAAGCATACATATACTTGAAAGCTCTCATCTTTTATGAAAATTCCTTAAATCTGTTTACCGTTGTCTAAACATTGCAACTGATTTTATTCCGCAGGTAACGGAGGGGAGTTGCAATGGTGTTTTTCGCAAGTGAAGGGGTCAATCGAGGAAGATGTTGCGGAAGGTAAGGACTTCATACTTGTTTAGAAACACAAACTTGGAGATATCTTAGTTTTTGTTTTTTTTTGTGTCTTTTTATCTTGCTTTTACTTTGTGGATATTATCGATCAATCTCAATCTTTCTTACAAGACTGAACTGCCCAGGAAAGTCCAGTGTTTTCAATGATTGGACCTTTAAATTGTGTTGTGGGTTGGGGTATGGTTTGCAGGTATCTATCTACCCCTGCAAGACAGACTAGAAAGTCTTTTTTACAACGCCTGATAGTTTGTAACAGTTATCATTAATCAGCACTTTGTGTCAGTCACCTCCAATAGAGAGTTCTGTTCCATCCTTGAAATCTTGTCTCCATGTTGCAGAGCAGGTGAGGAACTTTCTCTCGCAAACTAGAATTTAGTCATGGTGTTAGTACCATTTAGCCAGATGTATTTTTAAAGCATTGTGAAGAAGTAGAGGGAAAATGATCCACTTTGGCATGAGCATTTTGTCAATACAAGCCTGCCCATTCAAACATTACAGCTACTTGGACCTTTAAATTCTCACCATCCCACTTGCAGATCAGCATCATCAGTGCAAGGAGGAAGCTCCAACATATAATGCGAAAGTTTTTCTTTTGGTAGAGCTTTCTAAAAATCATTGACTTGTGACCATAGGGAAAATTTACCTCTGTAGGTACTCTTTAAGCTACTTTAATTTTCATTCTTCCTACCATGGACGTATATGGCTGCAGCCCAATATAATTTGCAATGAAGTCTGGTCCTCCAAAGGTCCTTAGCCCCCCTATCTATTGCTGTGGGGGTTGGCCACCAGTTCTTTGGCTTTGGTAGTTTATAAGTCTTCTCATAATTCTACCTCAGTATTTTAAATTTACCGACTCGTTTAGTAGGAAAAGAGACAAAAAAAGATTTTTCGACATGGTGATCTAGAAATGATCCTTGTGGGTTTAAAATGTAAATTATGCTTTTGTTCATTTTAAAGCAAAATATTCACAAAGTATCTTTTACAGTAAAAGTGATCTTTCAAATGTCTCAAATATGACCGTTTCGTACGTCTGAATGAAAAAAAAAGTGTCTAGTATTTAATTACCTCCGACAGCTTGATGTGTTTTACAGGTTTGGATGATGTTGACCATGCAAATATTAAATGTTTGACTGGACATCCACTGTCTTTGTGTTTGCAATTGACACCATTTATCTTTTTTTTTTCTTCCAGCCGATATCATCTCGTGTGTTGAATTCAACAGTGATGGTGATTTACTTGCTACAGGTGACAAAGGAGGAAGAGTGGTTATTTTCCAAAGAGACAAAGCTGTGAGTGTTTTTATCATTGAGGAATGTTAAATTTAACAGATCTATAAATCTTCAGACAATTGACTGATTTTCGTCAAAAAATAATGTCATTGAAGTTCAGCTTATAAAGTTTTTTAGTTGTCATTTCTTTTTGTTCAAATTTGTCAATTTCCGCCCCGCTGTCAAAGTGAAGTCAGTGTAAACGTATTTATTTACTGTCATACTACACCTCTTCTGGCAATAACAAACCCTATAAATGTGCTGTCAAATCGGACTGTTCTAAGGTATTCAATCATAACTGTCTCGCAACTTTTCACGACCAAAATGGCTGAAAGTTACACCCAGACTTCCTATCAGCAAATTAAAACCTGTCTTACTTTCAGCTATGTAGTTGTTGTGTGTTTCATCATTAGCATGTCAACTGAGACAGAGGTACTTGGACTGATGTTAACCTCCATTGTCCTCTCTCTTTGATAGTGGTATGACAGTTGGCTGAAATGAATGCATGTGAGAGTTGTTTGTTTTGTGGGGTTTCTTTCTTTCTTTCTTTCTTTGTTGTATTTTCTCCCCTTTTTTGTGTGTGTGTGTGTGTGTGGAGGGGGGGGGGGTTGTTGGTTTGTTGTGTTCTTTCAATTGTTGGTCTTTTTTAGTCGTTTCGGTATTTTTTCTTTTTATTAATTTTGGGCCAAGCATCTTGATTATTATTTAGATGACTTGGATATTATTTTCAAAAGAAAATTAAACCGGTGAAAATAGCTATGTCATACTAACTTCCTCCTTGTTGTGCAGTAAGCAGTGGATAAACATTTAGCTTTAGTCCCTGCAGATTGTCGATCATAAGTTCTTAATGTTTGCCTGTAAACAGGGCACAAACTGCTTGAATAATGACTTCAGTATTCAGATTGTCTAATAGTGCAGTTTATGATGAATTTTTGTAAGATTCTGGGGAAAGGAGTGAGGGGTTACACCCAGACCAAAATCAGAAGGTTGTTAAACCTAACACTTCCCTATATCAATTCTGGAATGGAATATGAACTATAAAACTGTGTTGCTGCAATTTCACTTGCATTTTAATCTTACTTTCACTAGGTAAAAAGCACATAATTTAGAATTTTCTAGTTTTAGAAATTAACAGCCTTATAATTTCATATTTTGAGACTTGCGACTGGTTTTCCCGGCATGCCTCAAAATTATTGTTTGATAACTGCTATGAAAGCAGTTGAATTTAATGATCGCGATTATCAATACATGATTATATGGGTACCATTCGGCTTGACCTGCGATGCTATTGAACAGATTCAATTTCCGGATCAGCAATAATGTTTTTTACTCAATATTGGTTTGTTTACATTGGCTGGTTGAAGTGTAATGTAGTGGGTGTCTCTCGGTTTGCGACTGCTGCCAAGAATGTCAAATTTCTTTGGAATGGCTGATCAAAAGAAACCTCAAAATGGTTTTGAAATAATGATTTATAATTGAACTTTGAGGTTGTGAAATGTCTTGATCAGTTTTCAGATGCGCAAGATATTTAACCTTTTCTCGTTTTATTAACATTGGCTGATTGAAGTGTTGAAGTAGTAGTCTAGGCTGAAACGGAAAATGCATTTCTGATTTTTTTAATAAGCTAAAAGACAATATTTCTAAGACTGACGTCTATCTAGCCTTATTTGACAATGTGATGATTTTTACAATGGTAGTCAATTTTCTCACAAAATTTTGAGGACAGCTTATACTTATTCTAACTAATTTCCAAAGTTATTTTGAGGTTTTGTATTGAAAGGACCACACTTGTACTTCATGAATGAAGTCTTTTCCTTTAAAAATCAAACAATGCCTTGGGCTGACTTTCACTATTTCTGACATCTGACTGTAAATAAGTTCCTGATAACTGATAATTTTAATCTTTCATTGCACGCCTTAAAATTTCCGACATTAGGTAGGCCTCTGCTTTCTGCCGTCTCTGGTAGTTGTTTCGCGCAATGTGAGCTAAAGTCTACAATGAAATACAGGTTTTTAAGTTAAATACAGCCCAGAACATGCCTACATGGCTGTTAGTTAAGAGTTAATTTAAAAAATTCTCCGCATGGGGGGTATTATAAAACTGTCCATTCGGGAGTAATCAAATAAGTCACAAATTAATATATGTCACATTAATAATGTGGAGGGGGATCTGCCACATATCTATTAATGGTGCAGGGGGGAACAGTTCAGTTAAGGCTTTTTGTTTTCAGTACTTGGTTCCATCCCTGTATTTTGGACTTTCTTTGAAGGGATGCAAATTCTATTTTCTTTGCTAGATCGAAATAGATTAATATAACTATTTATGGCAAAGTCAAAATGATGAGTTTTGTCTAAAATTTACGTCTTCTGCTTCAGGTTATAAATTGAATAACGTAAGAGATCCCGAGCAAGATCAAACAAACCTTCCGTTAAGCTCAATATCATGTCATTAAGCTCAATGTCATGTCTGTTAAGATACGGCAGTCAAGTATTCTCGCTTTCTTTTTTCCTGTTTTTAAATTCCGTATTAATGAATAATATCTAGACTTCGCTCTTAGGCAATCCAACTCGAAAGTGTTTTTTTTTTTTTTTTTTTTTTTTTTTTTTTTTTTTTGTTCTTTCCCCTCTTTTGTCAAAGGAATGAGTGGTAAATATTGTGTTACATTTTCTGATGTCAGTGTCTGCCGACGTTATTTCAGCAATCTCCTTGAGCCCATGTAAACATTAGCAGGGAACATTGAGTAACTTCTCTACTTCCAACTCTCTTGGCAATGACATGAATTAAAATCAAACATAATTTGTCATGCGATGTCATGTTTTTATACGCTTAACAATTTTCTAGTCTTCAAAACTTTTTTGATATGAATAAGCATTGTGTAAATACGCTATAATTCAGATGTTTTAATTCTCATTTGTCTTAATGTTCGAGTTTTTTTTACAGTGGAATAAATGTAGGCTAAATATGTTGAAAGTCACCTAAGACTTCTTATTTATTTGTTGTTTTTCTCTTTTAACAGAGCAAGTCTGCTGTACCAAGTAGGGGAGAGTATAATGTGTATAGCACATTTCAGTCCCATGAACCAGAGTTCGATTACCTCAAAAGTTTGGAGATTGAGGAAAAGATTAACAAAATTCGATGGTTACAACAAACCAATCGTAATCATTTTTTATTGTCAACAAATGGTGAGTAATTCATGATATCTCAGTCCATTTTTCTCATTCTCTTTTTGCTTCTTATCAAAACAGATGAAGTGAGCAAAAGATTTAATGTGTACGTTTAAGAACTGTAATTTGGAAAAAAAACAAAAATAGGGTAGGAAAAAGTTTATTGCGAGACTTAAAAACTATGGACTATGAATTTGCGTAAGTCTTCAGGTTATCTTTTTTAGCAATCACAATCCTCATATTATGTCATATTTTTATCAGGGGTTCAAAGTTTTAAAACCCTTAGACCCCCCTTACTTTAGGCGTTCTATCAGGAGAGGTACTTCTCGCAACCCTCCTAACAATACTCGCCAACCCCCTAGGGGGTTGTGACCCACCCTTGGGAACTCTTATGTTTTTTTCTTTTTTTTTAACAAAACCAGTGATATTGAATTATTGGGCAACTTTACCTTCTGTCTATATTTAGTTTTTTTTATTTATTTAATAGATACCTTGTTCTAATTGTGTTAGAATTTTGATCCTTTCTCCAAAAATTTCTTGTTAATTGCCAAGCTTGACATTCAAGAACCCACAACAGCACCATAAAGTAGTTGTTAAGACCTGTTGGGCACTTAATTTGATCTTTCAAAACTTAAAAAAAAAAAAAGGAATTTAAAGGCTCTAAATACATATAGAGCTGGTGCATGGTATATAACAGAACATCACTGTAGGTTACTAATCAATTTCAGTGTAGTTGTTAGATATCAAGAATGTTTTTACAAGCGTGAAGAATTTTTTCTTTTTTTTTTTTCTTTTTTTTTCTTCTCCACTTTGTCTTATCAGTACTTGTGTAATAAAATTGAGCTTACCTCCCAAAAATTCATTTTGCTTTATCATCCATTTTTTTATTGTCCGGTTTTTTATGTTTTGTTTTTTGTTGTTGTGTGCTTGTTCTTTCCAGATAAAACAATCAAATTGTGGAAGGTTGCAGAAAGAAATAAACGACCTGAGGGTTATAATCTAAAAGATGAAATGGGCCAATTTCGAAATCGAGCTGCCATCACTTCCCTCCGAGTGCCTGTGTTTCAGCCCATGGAACTTTTAGTCGAAGCTAGCCCAAAACGTGTCTTTGCTAATGCTCACACTTATCACATCAATTCTATATCAGTGAACAGTGATCTGGAGACATACTTATCTGCTGATGATCTCCGGATTAATCTTTGGAATTTGGAAATCACTGAACAAAGCTTCAGTATCCTTTCAATGCATACGTTTGTATTTTGCAATTTTTGTAGCTCCTCATTAGTTTTTTGGGGTTTTTTTTTCTTTCTTTGTTTTAAGTTTTAAAAAATCCTACACTTAAAATTGTTGTAGGAAATTCATATTAAGAATCTCAAATGTTTGTTTTTTGTTCAATATTTTCATTGAGGGAATGAACTTATGGTGAACACAGGCATGATAAATGAGCTTTGTCCCTGGTTCCACTGTCCAATCAATAGCCACAGCCATTGCTGGAACGCTGTATAAAAATATTGGAGATACAAACATCACATTACATCTTACTCAGAATTTTTCAAATTTGGAACTGAATAAAAATATTGGAGATACAAACATTGAATTACATCATACTCAGAATTTTTCAAATTTGGAACTGGAAGCAAAGTTGCATGCAATTGTAAACTTTGGGAAAGGCTTAATGAAGGACTGTACTATTATTTAATTATTATTATGGTTGATTCTTTAAACAAACTTATTTGCTTATAACAAATGCAAAGATCCTATTAAGCTTTTGTTTGTTCAAATATTGGATGGGATTTTCTTTCACATGCTAAGAGCTGTTACTCAATCCTTTTTTCTATTGAAAGAATTGCGTGTGTTTACGTGGGATATACTTGAAATCATGATTTGGAATCTTGAAATGCCCTTTAAGCTCCTCTTCCTTGTTGGTGTTTCAATCGAAATCACTTGAGTATTGTTTTCCTTAATTTTTCTTCGATATTGTTGATATAAAACCCGCCAACATGGAGGAGCTTACAGAAGTAATTACAGCATCTGAGTTCCACCCCAAAGAATGCAATATGTTTGTTTACAGCAGTAGTAAAGGAAGTATACGACTTTGTGATATGCGAGAACAGGCTCTCTGTGACAATCATGCCAAATGTGAGTACTGGAGATCCTTGACATTTGTTAATCTGCTGTTTTGTTTATATATCCTTATCCCTTCATATTATTCGATTGTAATCTGCTGGTTTGCATTTATTAATCAAATTTGTTATGAGATAATCTTAACAGATGTTTTGGACTTCATTTTTCCTGAACCACATCTCTATTCACAAGTAAAAATTGTTGTACTATGAAAAATCCTGTACTTTAAAATTTTACAGAGTACCCTATAAAATTATTTTTGCAGGCAGAGGGAGAGCTAAATATTTGCTTCAATTGATTTCTTGTCTGCCACCTTAACTCACTGGGCAGGTTTTTTTGTTTGTTTTTGTTTTGTTTTTTTTTGGTTTTTTTATTGTAGCCACGGAAGATGCTCATTTCAACATCAAAATACTCTTTTACTCATATTTCTTAAACATCATCCAAAAGTTGAAAGAACGGAGCTCAGCATGATACAATTTTTTGGTACATTTTAGTAACTAATCCGAAAGGGTACCAAAGAGCCATATGTGTCAGTGATGTTCTAAGGCGAGGACGTGTCACTCATTGCTCTTACAGTTTCCGATTCTTTTTATGGATATATTTGCTCTCTGGCTAACCTGAATTTTTATCATTAACAAATTTATATAATTGGTTGAATGTGATTGTGATGATAACTGGTGCATAAATCAATTTCAATAGTCAATAACAAAGTTAAAGTACATTTTAGTCTTTTCGACAAAAGTTCCTGTCAACTCTGTGCGGGTGGTCGGTGGTTGTCCCTGGTGGTTACTTCTACTTCTGTTTCTTATCTTTTACACCGAAATTGTCTTACCTTTTCCCCCTTCTCTGTGATGTCCTGTTTTTGTTGTCTTGTTTGCAACTCAGTGGTCATCCCTTTTTTCATGCCTTTTGGTACATAACTTCAGGGGCAAAAGTTAAAGGTCGTACTGAGTACTTTTGTACGCAAAGGGGATTTAAAATCCTGGGTCTTATTGGACCATAACGCTATTATGGGTGATGCCATTGCTTATTTTTGTTTTGAGAGATTTATTTTTTTGTGAAAATCACCTCTCTGTGGTTTGATCTGTTCCCTCTGAATTAATTCTATCATCTGACTTTCCCCTGGGCTCCTATGGCCCTAGTGCTTTGTGGGGCCTTAAAACCCCCAATTAACAAACTGTCAATTCCATCTGAATGCCAATTTCATTGTTTTTTTCTCCCCACAGTGTTTGAGGAACCTGAAGACCCAACCAATAGGAGTTTTTTCTCTGAGATTATTTCCAGTATATCAGATGTGAAATTTAGTCATAGTGGCAGATACATGATAACAAGGGACTATTTATCTGTAAAAGTGTGGGATCTGAATATGGAGAGCAGACCTGTGGAAACCTACCAAGTTCATGAATATTTACGGAATAAATTGTGTTCACTGTATGAAAATGATTGTATATTTGACAAGTTTGAATGTTCCTGGAGCGGAGATGACAAGTGAGTATTACTCTCTTACATTCACTGCATATTGAGTACTTGTGGAAAAAAGAGACTGTGCATTGGTTTTGTGAATGAATGAAATAACTTCACTTACCATCCTTTCTCTCAGAACAGAAACGTCATTTTAAGAAACAGTTTGGCATTGACAACCAATTCAATCACAACTCTTGAAGTCAGTCCAAAGTTAATGCTCTTGGTTTTGAAACTACGTTCTTAGTGCCACACTGCCAGCCAATTCATGTCAATGTTGAGAAGATGGTCCTCCAACCATGACATGAAGTCTTGCATTGTCCTTTTGCCAAATGGCACCAGAATATTAGCACTGATCAAAGGGATAATGTGGCACTGAGAATTAGACTTTCAAACTCAAGGGTAGGAAACTTTTGACAGAGTTCAAGTGCTGGGATTTAATTTGCAATCAATTTGTTACACACACCTAAGTGTTTGTCTTTTGTTTCTGTAATGGTATAAAAAAGACCTAAGTTCTCTTCTTTTTATTCATCATAAAACTAATGCATAGTTTTTTTATGTCAGTTTACATTGCTGAACTCCCTACCACCCATTCCATTCTCATGAAAAATTATCATATCCTCCCGTTTTATTCCTTTCTTTAACTTTGACTCACCTGGGCACTGTGCCTATACTATTTACTGTTTATTGTCATCTATATTCCAGTGCCAGCTCCTCCTATTCTTTATTATACTTCCACATCTTCTTAAGAGTTTTTTGTTTTAGTCTTGTGGTTTCACTCATGCAAACAGTATTGTTGAATACAGGCATGCAAAAAGTTGGGATGCGCACAAGGTTGAGAGGGGCGATGGGGTTAAAATGATAAAGGTAGTTGGAGGGAGGGGACAAAATGTCTCATTTACTATGACAGAAGGTTCCAACAAGTAACTAGCTCGCCACAACAATCAAGAATAGATTGAACTGAATGTAAATGGAATAGTAAATCACAAATGGCATAGGTTTTTTGTTTTTCCGTTTTCTACCTTTTCTCTGACAACCTACCTGCTTTGTTTTCCTTTTACGCAACTTTTATACTGGGCCTTCTCTCTCTCTCTCTCTCTCTTTCTCTCTCTCTCTCTCTCTCTCTCTCTCTCTCTCTCTCTCTCTCTCTTTCTCTC
>JBCIKM010324522.1:0-11416 GCA_039654465.1 Melibe viridis
GACAACCGATCAGAATTGACCGGAAAAATTTTTCGCCGTTCATGGGATTCGAACCCGGACCTTTCACTTGAGAGGCGTACACCGTACCTCTCTGCCACATACGCCCCTATGCGCTAACCTTCCCCACATCTGTGCCCCAATCTCATTGGCAACAGTATTTTGCTCCACCATCCTCACTCAAAAAAAAAAAATTGAAATTTTCAATGTTTTTTTTTTTTTAATTCTTTTACTCATTTAACCAATTGATCGAAGGAAAGTGTGTTTTGTGATGGTTTTGGCCAAACAGCGATTGTGACCTACATATTTCTATAAATAGCATATTCCCACAATGTGATGATCATGCAATTTTTTTTTATATTTTTTGTGAGACATGATATTTTTTGTCATTGTAAATCATCTCTCGGTGGTGTCGATAGAGAGTGGATATTTATTTGTTAGTGTTAATCACTTCTGTTTGTAGTTTGATCTGTTCCCTCTTTTAACTAATCTATCATCTTGCTTTCCTCTGAGCTCCTCTATGACTCATGTGTCGTGGGGCCCTTAAACCTCTAATAAACAAACAATCTGACCAATTTGGTTAGCTTGAATAGGGAATAGTAGAGATGAACCGACCTCAAAAATACAACAAACCACCTTAAAAATTGATAAATTAGGAAGCAGTTCTTATCAACGTCTTTCAGAGAAACTTGCAGGGGTTATATTATGACTTCAATTTTTTCTACAAACGAAAACAAAGAGGGCGTTGCCTCTGTTGAAGTTAGTCTAGGCAACGCAAGAGGGTGTGAGATGAAAAACAAATTAGATTATGAACATCTTTTGATAGTCTGACAAAATCAAATCATAGTGTATATTTTCCCCATCAAAAGCCTCAGTAATTTTCACTTTGGGTAAACTAATATGCTGAGTCGTTTATCTCTCTTTAACTTCGAGCAGTTCGGTATCTTCTCTGGAAGCTCAGTGTTGTTTACTATTTCTCCCAGTTATTTCCACTTCTTTCAAATACCCTCCCATGAAAATTTCTAAATGCTGCTAGTGGGGGAAATTGTATTTTAAAAGCAAAAGGGAGAACTCTATCCTTCACCGATGAAAACAGAGCGAAAAGTAATGGCGGACATAGAGACTGCATAACCTCAGCGGAGCATAGCAACAAACCAGAAGTCCCAAAGTAAACCTGTTATGGTCATTTACAAATTAATTCTGTCCACGTAATGATTGGTAGTTTTGCAGGACCCGTTCTGCCATACTGTTGTGATACATTTTCAATGTCAGTAAAATAGACCTTCATAGTACTTAGCACAGTATAAATGCCTATATTCCAAAGTTTTGGTAGTTATTCTTTGCCAATTTTTAAAAAATCAGGACCTCCTTTGATTCCACAAATAATACCATTGTATTGAATTCTGTTATGTGATTTGTGTTAAAGTTTTGAAAAATGGGCTTTTTTTTTTTTTGTTTCTGTGAGATATGAGATCCGGGCAGTATAGATTGATTTTGTTGGAATTAATTATTTCATATGATTGAATTTTTATAATAAAGAAATTGATTTATAAGGGAAAAGAATTCTTCTTTTATTTAAAAAGTAATAATATTATTTGGTTGTCTGTTCTTGTTTTTCTTTTTCAAATCAGATCCTAGCATCAAATAGGATTCCTTTCACAATCATACCTACACTATCATTTGAGTTTGTGAACCAAGACATATTGTCGGCTATTTTGATACAGCCTGAAAAATTGAGTGGCATTATATTAACCAGCAATCGAGCTGTAGAAGCTATTGTCTATGCATTAAAAGGTAAGACCCTGATCAGCTCAATTAATAACCAAATTAAACTAGTTTCTAACCCTGTTACAGCACATATGTTTTTCACTTTTCAAACATAACAAAGTAGATTGTCTGCTTTTCTTTCACCCTTCTGCCCCCCCCCCCCCCCACACCCCCTCTTACAATCTCTCTGCTCATATTATCTATTTGTCCTTCTATCTATCCTCATATCTATCCATCTTTCTCTCTGTGTCTCTTAATATCTTAATCCCCCCTGCCCCCTTCCTTTTTATTATTTCCCTGAAAGTGTTTATTGCTTCAATTTTTTTTTCTTTATTACTGACAGTAGTTATCATTTTTACTTAATGACAATTCTAATCTTTCTTCTAGATTTGAAGGATCCCCAAAAAGTAGAAGCCATCAAATCTGTTCAGTGTTTTGTTGTTGGTCAGGCAACGTATGATGCAGGTAATTTTTAAAAAAAAAAATTTTCTGTTTGTTGTTGTCATTTGAGTACCACAATTGAAATTTCACTTTTGAAGACCAGCTGTAATTTTAACATCTGTTGTTTAGATCTTTGAGTTTTGCAAATATTGTCAATTAACTAACCTATGAAAATATTCGTCCTGAGTATCAACAATTGCTTTTATAAACTTCATCTGATGTGATTGAAAAGATGAGTGGCTTTCTAACTCAACACAGCATATAAGCAGATCCACACTAGCTTCTGCTCTGTTTTAGTTCTTTGGAAATGAAAAATAAACATTATGTGTAAGAATGTCAAAAGCTCTGAACTTACATTTTGTGAAGAACATTATAGATTACAATATTGTCTTGTCTTTTAAGATATTATTTCAGTAAGAAATAATACGTTTTGTTCCAGGAAGTAAGACTTGTTAATTCAAACTATTGGTGCTCAAAACTTCTGATCAGTTTACACTGTTGAACTTTAACTGCAATTGTACCTTTAGAGATGAAACTTATTATGAGTCATTGGATTTTTCTTCAAGTTAACTACTGCATTTTTGTAACTTGCCTATCTGAGTGGCTTACAATTGCAAAAAAGGAGATTCAGACTTAGTGTACCATTCATTTTGACTTCAACTGTTTTCAAGCCAGCTAAAACTTTTATATGATAATGTAATACACATTTTTGTTTTGAATTTAGCTTGGATCTCAGTGGATTATTTACATTTTCAAGGTTTTGAACACAGACAAATAAAAATCTTAATTTCAGTCATATCTTCCATTGCTAATAATTTCTCTTTTACACAGCTGTTACTGCTGGCTTCCATTATCCAGAGGGCAAAGATACAGGAAATGGACTCAACTTAGCAGATTACATCATGAAAAATAGTATGTTTAAATGTGTTGCTCTTTACACACATTTTTGTTGAATTATGATAATCTTGAGTATTGATGAGAATGATAAATCTTTTACTTTTTTTGTGTTTAATGCTATTTGCCATTGAATTAAATGTTCAATTGTTAACTGAACCTATTGAACATCCTCTCTTCCCATTCCTTTCAAATATACAGTCATTTCCAAAAGTAAGTTCAGGTTAGTTCTCTTGTTTGTAAGAAAAATATAAGACTGAACGCTAGCCTGGATCCATCATTTGAAAGCTTAGAAATTTTCTGTCTGAATGAGTACTGGTTTATGGGTAAGGCCCTATTAATGGGACAAATACAAAACGAGCAACAAAAAAGTATTTGAAAATTACTTGATCGTGACTTCAATAACGCAAAAATCTTTCATGGAAACATATAGGCTTACTTTTTATTCATTACGCAGCAATGTCGGTATTTGATGTTGGCTCACTGTGCCTTCCTGAGTGCTCTCAGTCTTTTTCACATTGAGGATGTTTAATTAGATATAAAATCTACCAGAATATTTTCTCTTTTTCTTTTTTTTGAAGAATAAAGCACCAGAGTTGAATTCAAATTCACATTCTTTCAACTGTAGCTTCATTGAACTCCACAAATTCTTAATCTGATTCAAATCTATCTGGACTTGCTGCAGGCTAGTTGAGGGCAGCAATGATATTTTCACCAATGTAGTTTTAAGAAATGCCTGCTTTGTGCAGCAGGGCATTGACATGTGCGAAACAAACTTTTAAAGGAAAGACAACGGCTCTAAGTGAACAAATTTCAAAAGGTTATAACTCCTGTATCAAGAGTCTTTGTTTTAATAAAAGGATATCATTGGAAAGAGGATTTCTTATTGTTTACATCTATATACTTTGTTTTTAATAGATTCTAAGTTGGGAACTTGATTTGGGAAAGTTAACCTTAACTTATTTTGTAAAAGAGTGTTTGTACTGTTCCAGTTGCGATCGGCAAATTTTCAAGTGCTTTTTTGTTGCTTTGTAACAGCCACGCTTTTAGGGCTCTGCTTATGAGCCAATACTTATTCAAAAGAAAAATTTTTTAGCTTTGAAATGATATATCCTAATTTGCATTTAGGACAATTTTTGGAATCCAGAATATGTTGAAATTCAGTAACTTTCATGGACAGGACAGTATTTCCCTCCACATTGATTTTTTGTATTTGTTTTGTATTTTCTTTCTTCTCTTTTCTCTCTTTTTTATTGTTTTTTGTTGTTGGTTTTTTTTAAGCTTGTGTTAATGATAGAAATTATTGTGACATTCTTCAGAAAAGACTCTGTCAAAGATATGAACATTCACCCTAACTGTGTAATCTGCATTTGATCCAAAACAGGATAAGTTTTTACTACTCTGACTTCAGACTTACTAATTCAGCAGGGATGTATTTTGGGGGTTTTCTTTTTTTTTTCTTTCAGAAACTTTGAAATAATTTTTTAGAGAACATGTTTGCAAATTGCAGTAGGGACACAAAAAATTGTGTCCTTTGGAAATGTTTTAACAACTTTTTATTTCATTTTTATTCTTTTCAGTTAAAGATTCATCAAAATCTTTGTTGTTTCCTTGTTCAAATATACGCAGAGAGACCATTCCAAGTATATTGAGTAAACACGGTGAGTTGTAAAAGTATTATACTCTTGGATAAGAATTATTTTGCTTAATCTACCCTCTCAAACAAGAAGATAGCTTAAGTCATGAGAATAAGAATAAAGAATTAATGTTCAGTTAGCATTAATAGATTTTAGAACCTTATCGTTTTTAAGTCTTGATAGTGATTACTTTGATTTTTGTCTCGATGAAAGGACTTCTTAATTTTTATATTTGTATGTGGCAAAAGAGGAAGGATTGTTTTCATAATTTTCTTCTCATTCCATTTTAACATTGATTCATAACAGTCTTATTGATTTATTTTTTTCCTCAAGGTTTTGTGTTGAAAGACATTGTTGCCTACGAAACTCAGCCCAATGTGAGATTGAAATACTATTTAGAGAAAGCTTTGAAAACAATGGTAAATATTTAAGATTTTTGACTGATGATATTTGACATTATCTCTGTTTACTAATCTTTTTATTAAATTTCATTTACGCCTTCCTCTACACAATGCCACTGGCTCAAAAACTAGGAATATAAATTTAAGTTGAAGCTTTCCTAAAAAGATGTGTGTTCTCTCTATTGCTTTTATATCTCTTTGATGTATCTAATATCATATTGTCTTGATTTTTTATTGTAGGGTGTTCCTGAATATACAATTTTCTTTAGTCCCTCTTGCTTCATAAACCTTCATGCTGTTGCAAGTGAGCTGTCGTTTGCCCTCGGAAAGACAAAGGTAATGATGTCTTTTTCCAATCTTTCAGAGCTGCCAAGTGCCATGGAATTTCCGTGGCAGCCATAGAAAAAGGTGTTCTGGCCCTGAAAAATTAAAACGGATAAAAGTTCCCAGAAATTTAGAACAGAAGTCAAAATATGTGACATTTTTGTTTTCATTATTATTTGTAGACATTATCAGTCATCTAATCTAAAACTGACACACGGTTTCCATTCACTCAAACAAAAGTTAGTTGTTCTAAACTATTGGTAGTAGGTATCATTAATCATCTTTCCCACCACCGTTCTTCAGTATGGAAACTCTTCCTTTTAAACCAAAAAGGTGGCTTCCGGCGTTAGAAGCTTCAACACCAAAACCGTCCACTGGCTTACCATGGAACTGGTGGCCATTCAAATGTTCTTTATCATTTTAGACAGTTAAAATTGTGGTTTTTGTGAAGGAAGTAATCAAATTAGCTCTTTGTGTTAATTTCATGGCGGGTGCATACTATACTAATGATGAGAATAAGTGTCGGGCAGGACAGTCTGACCTGACAGTTTTCCCGTGCAAACATGAGAATTAATAAATGTTGAACTATTTTTATCATTTACAGTATTTTTCCAAGCTTTTTTTAAAGATGATTGGAATCTCAATTTAGCAAGGTGAAAGTCAGGAATAATGTTAGTTGTTATGATTAATTTTCGCAGTAAGTCTTTCAAAGTTTGGCAGTAGTGTTAAAAAACAAGGCCACTCAGAACTGTACCTTCTGCCTAAATCTGTAATTTACACTGAGGTAGAGATACTAGCATATTTTTTTTATTTATATGTGTGTCCCTGAGATTACTCATGCAATGAATTAAGTCCAAGTTAGTCCCAGAAAACTCTTTTGTGTACCATGCATCTCTGCTGTGGTTATTTCTTTAAAGCTTGCCTCTTTTTATACCAATCTGTGCTTATGAATCAGCTCTTTTTCCATAACTTTTTTTAGCACCACTGATATGGTAGCTTGTCCCTGAACTATGATGCTGGTTGTCCCTGAAAAAATGTTTGGGTACTTGGCAGTTCTGATGTTTTACAATCTTAGTGTTTAGCTTTATCGCAACTTAACTACTGCTTTGACCCTTATGTGACCACAGCATTCACTTTGTGATGGGCTTTAGAAAAAGATTTGTCACACTATCATCTCTAATTTCACATATCCAGCAAGGGTTGCTTTTTTTCCGCAGCAACAATTGTGTGATTATAATTGAAGTTGCTTTAGAGTTTTATCACGGATGAGAATAACACTGCTTGATGTCAAATTTTGCTATAAAGCCAAATATAAAAAAGCCATATGACTGACTATTTCCAAGAAAAGTTGAGCTCAAAGGGAATCTGGGGTAAAGGTGGGAACAATGCAATTGATAAATTTGTCTCAATTTTTTTCCTGCACATTTGTTTACAATTTCCTTGAAGTGAAAAGTAATTATTTATCAATATCAAAGCACTTCATATTTTATATGATAGTATTTTAGATCCGTAAACATTTTTAATTTTAAGCATTTACAACCGTATCAAAACAATGGTAAGGAAGTAATTTAGGGTCCTCATAGTTCAATATAAGAACAAGAATTTGCTCTTGCCATAACCCCAGCAAGTAAAAGATGAGAGCCTTGCTCAAACAAGACAGGCTAGCTGGCAGCAATAGGAGGTCACGGACTGTTTGCATATGGTATTGGCTGTGCCTTAGAACACTGCATCAAATGTTGACAGCTTTAGTTGTCTTCTCATGTCTGAAGGATAGCAATGTTCACAATAATGTATTTAGCTTCATTCACATTATTCCTTTATTTTCTATAGCTTATTGCCCTTGGGCCTGCCACCGCATCAAAGATCTTGGATGAAGGTTATGAGCTGTATGGAATGGCTGAGAGACCAGATCCAGAAAGTTTACTTAATATATTGAAAAAGGTACAATTGGCCTCTTCTTATGCTTTTCAAGCCGTGCCTACTTGTGTGGGGTTTTTTTGTTTGTTTTTGGTTTGTTTTTTTTTCTGAAAGGAGTTCTCTTATTATACACGTTGATTGAGAAGCTTTTGTCGTTAAACTCTTGAGTGGGGGAATCTCCAGCTTTACCCAGCTACAGTATGAAGCAGTATTGCTTTCTGCAGAGATTTGGTTAGTTTATTATGTTTTGATTGCGGTCACTTTATTTTTTTTTATCTTTCACTTCTAGTTTCAGTGTACAGGTCACTCAAAATTTTTGCTGACTTTTTAAGGATAGTATTCAGTCTTTACATGCTGACCTCTGATTATGATAGACCCTCTCTCTGCTCTTATTTGGGCTGCTTATCATTTTTCAATCACCGAAACATCATTGTATCTAAGCAAGAATAGTTCAACGATTGTTCCAATTAATGTTTTCAAATCCAACAAACAACTGCTGTAATAAGTGAAAAATTGCTTCTAAACTCAATTGAGGGTTTTAACATTGCAGTTGCATCGTTCATAGGCTATCAGCATTTCTATAGGTTTTTCAACATCACAAATATCAATTGAATTGAAAATGCATTTATTCTCATATTTTTCTAGTGTATGGCCTTTGGTAAATCAACTCATTGGTCTTTCTCAATGAGCAGATACCACCAAAGGCAACAGCAACTATCGTTTGGCTTAAGATCAAGTAATACCCCTTGTGTATTGCTCAATACGCCATGCAAGATTATGCACGATGGACTGATCATCTGCCTGTCTTCATTTCTTGTGATTCACAGTCCCGATATTGCTAAGGCAGTATGAAGGGATAAGGATAACAAAGTAAAACAATTTTTCTGGTGTTTGAGTTACACAAATATCTTTTGTGTTTCAAAAGTTAGGCTTAATCTTGTGAAACGTATCCATACCTTGGGTTGTGCAAACTGGGTCAGATTTTTTAGTGATGGAAATTTGGGCTGAGTCTACCTACTAAGGGCTTAAACAAGATCATCTCTATTCAATTATAGAATAAGAGGTGGAAAATAATATTTTGTTCTATTTAAATGATTTGTCATTCTCTTTTGGATCCCCAGGGCAAGTAATCGACTACCAGATTCTTGAGGGGAAACAAGTGTGATATTTTATATATTGTCTACCTGTATCAGTATCTTGTAGTAATTGTTGGGTGAAGCCCTAATATTTCCAAATCAAAGTAGTATCAACTCTCAAGGTTGACTCTACGACATTATGAAATTCCAGATCTTAGCTTTTGTTTCCTGAAATGATGTTGCAAATCCTGAAGTTTGATCATTTGTAGGTTTGGGAAAGGGACATGTTTTTAGATGATATCATCTATTATTGATATGGGGAAAAAATGCTGGCACAATATTTATTTTTTTTAAACAAACAATAACCTTCTGACACATAATTGGTATCTGACAATGAAAAAATTCTTTTTTTTTAAGCATCAGAAGTTTATATTTGAACATAAATCAGGAATTGGTTATAGAAAATCATTCCTGCTTTTGAATATGGCTGTTTCCTCGTACAAATCAAATATAATCGGAATGATTCTGAGATTCTTCTTTGCTATCAAATTTGGTTTGTTTAATGCTATTGGGGGAAGAGGAGTAATTTAGCTTGTTTTAATTCCTTTTTTGTTGTTGCCGACTACAAGCTCAAGGTAAATGTTTGTAGATTTTCCCATGCTTCATTTCCCATACTTTGATCAAAAGACATTTAAATTTTTATCAGCCCCTTTCTCTCTCAGTACCTGCTCTTGAAGTTGGATAAGGTGCACTTAAATTTTGACAATCTTTCACCATTTGTTTGATTTTTTAATTTTCAAAACAATTTGCAATACTATTATTTATTCATTTCAATTACATTGTATTGTTTTAATCCCAAATGATTACTTTGGTCTTTTTTTCTCTTTATATTTCTTTCAATTTAAGGGTAGTATCACATCGTTGAATTGAATCCGCTAAGGGAACAGTATATAAAAAAAGAGTTGTTGATCTGTCAAACATGGCTAAGCCAAAAAAGAATTTCACCTTTCCACTGATTTCTATCTTAGCAATAAGTACCTGATTACAATAGACCAAAAAAAAATATAGTTGTTAATCTGTCACACGTGGCTATGCCAGAATGAATGTAATCTTCACATTCACACCATATTTCCATCATAGTAGAGAACATAAGCCTCTGTTACAAAAAATAATTCGCACTATTACACTCCTTAGGACTGCTTCTTTGGCTGTGATGAAATCATATTATATGTATGTGCAAAATCTTGTTTGTATACACCCAATCATGAGTGTTGTGAAAGGAATCGTGACACGAATCAATTCATGTTGAATTGACACCAAATCCAATCTTGCCCGAGGGAGGATCACTTTTCACTAAAAGTTCAAAAAGAAGTCTGTGGTATTATTACTTCACGCAGACAGTTGGCGGGTGTCCCAGGTGGGCACTTCAACTTCCGATTCTTCTCTTTTTACACTGAATCTATCATCTTCCTTTTAGGCAGTTGGCGGGTGTCCCTGATGGCCACTTCTACTTCTGTTTCTTAACTTTTACACCGAATCTATCTTCTTACTTTTTCCACTTTTCTGTGATGTCCTACTTTTATTGTCTTGTTTGCAACCCAGTGGTCATCCATTTCATGCCTTTTGGTACATAACTGCAGGGTCACAAGTTAAACGTACTGAGTACTTTTGTACACAAAGAGAGTTTAAAGATCCTGGGTCTTCCTAAACCATTATGCTATTATGAGTGATGGCCATTGCTTATTCTTGTTTGGAGAGGTGATATGTTTTGTCATTGTAAATCATCTCTTGGTGGTGTCGATGTATTTTGAGAGATGATATTTATTTTTTAGTGTAAATCATCTCTCTACTGTTTGTGGTTTGACCTGTTCCCTCTTTGAACTTATTCTATCATCTTGCTTTCCTCTGGGCTCCTCTATGACCTGTGTATGTTGTGGGGTCCTAAAACCTCCAATAAACAAACAAACAAAAGTTATTACTTTTCGTAAAAGCAGCTTGATATTGTAATGATATGGATATTGATAAGTACAAAAATGTTTTCAAGCTTATTAAGCGCAAAGCAGATTTCTACAAGATTTTTTTTTTCGGAAACTATGCATATTGCTATGACTATTATAATGTATTACTTCATATTTAATACCACTGCATATCTTATTTTATTCATCATGAATAACGTTTCTTAACTGTGAAAAGTGAAAAGCCTTTTTTTGTTCTCAGTAATATTGATATTATTGTTGTTATTATCGTATAATCTTCTTTGCAAAAAATATTGAAATTATCATAAATTGTGATGCCAAAAGAGCTGATATTGATCAGGGATTGTGGTTATTTCATCTTTTTTTTTTTACCTTATATGGTGCCATGCTGGTTGTGTCACTGGAACTTTTCCACTATCTTTTATTATGAACCCATGTGATGTTAAAATGGTACCAAATACTAATTGTTAAAGTTAAAACAGTATTTCTCTTTCTTATATTGAAACTATGATTCACGTTATGTATTCCATACCAGGGCATCTTTTGATTATAATTATATTATACCATCTCCAGTAGGATTAAAATTTCAACACAAGAAAAGGAAAAGAAACAAAAAATAGTTATTCCTATTTTTTGACTGGATTAGAATGCTTGGAAACATACTTTATTGAAGTGATATCAATCAAATGTTATGAATGTTACAAAGGTAAGAGATATTTTTGAAGCCTTTAATTGTAATAAGGAATGACTTTAATTTGTGCTTTTGAGAACTGCATGACTTACAGAAATCAGAGTCTCTCATTTTTATTTGCTTGCACTTTTACCAGAGTCCAAAATTATCTTCCAAGGAATAATATGGCAATTTTTACTTTGATTTGCTTTCTATTACTTTATTTCCCCTAGTTTCTGGAGGCGGGTGGTTGGTGGGAGTCCCTGGTGGGCTCTTCTACTTCTGTTTCTTTTCTTTTACACTGAAGCTATCGTCT
>JBCIKM010324631.1:0-11415 GCA_039654465.1 Melibe viridis
TCCTGTTTTTTTCCTTTCTCTCTATGGCTTTGACTCACCTCGGCACTGTGTCTATACTATTTGCTATTCATTTTCCTCAATATCAGGGGGAAATTTGATTGGATGATGAAACATAGTTTTTGTCTGTCTGCGTGATATTTTAGGCATACCTCATATTGAGTCATGTATTGTTTTGTTATCCTTATCTCTTTTTCTGCCTTAGCAGTGTCTTTATCACAAAAAATGAAGACAGGCGGATGATCAGTCCACCGTGTCCAATCTGGGTGAGGAAATGAGCAATACATGAGGAGTATTACTCAATGTTGAGCCAAAAAAAAAAAAAATTGGTTGCTGTTGCCTTTGGTGGTATCTGCTCATTGAGAAAGACCAATGAGCCGATTTACCTCAGGGCGTTTTCTGAGTCATGATAATCAATACAACTGATAGCAGGTTTGAAGGAGGGTTTGATTGTCTCAAAGTAGCCACGATTTCAAATTCAGTTCGTGGGGCTTAAGCGAAGTGCTGGTGGTGTGGATGACAACGGGATGGCAAACGGAGAGGAAAACATATTATTTGCATCACTTATGATGAGGATGATGGTGGTGGTTGTGGATGTTACGGTGGTGGTGTAGGTATTATGGTTGTTGTCGTCGTCGTTGCTATTATTTTTATCGTTATTGCTGATGGTGGTGGTGATAGTTTTTTTGTTTTGTTTTGTTTTTTTGTTTTGTCATTTTTGTTGATGATGATAATCGTGGTGATGGTGCAGGATTATCATTGTTGTTGATTATGATGTTGATAATGATGATGATCATGATGATGATGGTGGTGGTAATGGTAGTGGTGGTGGTGGTGGTGATGATGATGATGATGATGATGATGATGATGATGATGATGATGATGGTGGTGGTGGTGGTGGTGGTGGTGGTAGTGGTGGTGGTGATGATGACGATGATGATGATGATGATGATGGTGATGATGATGATGACCACCACGATGATGATTATGATGACGATGATCATGATCATAATGATGGTGCTGGTGGTGACAGCGGTTTGGGTAACGGTGGTAACGCCTCAGTGTAAATCTGAACCTTCTAGGTTTTGCTTGGGAAAGACGATCGGTCAAAAAATGGAGCACGCACACTTTGTTCACAGAGCATCGCAGTGCGTGCATTGCATATTGTTAACAAAACTTGCTACTTAACTGCCCATCACATGTGCAAATGCTTCACACTGACAGCAAGAGAAGACTAGCCACCGATCAATGGGGTGTAAGAGAATGTCTTTGCCACCGATTTATGAACACATCCGGTGCTTGGCTCTTCCACAAGACCACAAAGTGCCATGAGCAAAGTAGGCGTATCTTACGGGAATTTTCGGCGGATCTTTCTGACGCTTTGTTGTTAAATACAACAACAGCAGCAACAACAACAACAATAAATACGCCGAAACTCCCGCGAGACATGACCACTCAGCTCGCGGCACAATATACAGCAAATGCATTTCTAGTAGCGCTCGGTCGAAGAGCTCTAAAGTTCATACTACCTCCACGGGTCAGTGGATAAGCTCGCCGTTCTGGCAGGGGCGAGGCGATGGGTGCCGTGGAAAGCCCCATTCTAGAATCCTTCTTCGGACGGCTCCCACCCTTCCTCAGATCCCTGTTTTCGTTCGCTTGGTTGATTTCTTTTATAGCTTATCTTCCCTTTTTTTTTTTCTGTGCCGTCTCGGCTGTTGGTACATAGGAAAGCCATTTCATTTGATCACCGTTAATCTTAGCGCTATGAAATGTCACATCTTTGTGGACGGTGTATTGATATAACACATGGTACGAATATAAATGCAGCCTTTTAGGAGTTGTTTTTTTGGGGGTTTTTTTTCGGAACGGAGACTAGGTTGTCTGTGTATATAACCATTGAGATCGCTCAGCATTAGATCCGTCTCCGATGTGATATGGGGAGTCTTCGATCTCCCAAAAACAAGTTTTGCACCATTTTCTCCGAAACGGAAAGATCTGTAGTTGAATTGCAATCTGATAAGCTGTCTGATAGCAGTGGGTGGGTGGAGGTATGTGTGTGTGCGTGTGTCAAACTGTGCGGTCTACCCAGCCGTGTGTCGTCTTCTGCGATGCGAGGCAGGAATCGGCGAAATGACCCGAGTTGAGAATACAAAATTAAAGTACTTAATACTCAGGTAAGTACTCAGAGAGTTCAATGATTATATGTTTTAATAATTCGAGAAAGTTTTATCAATAAGATATCTTTGAGCTGCAAAGGACAAAGGATGAATAGATATGGTACACGTAATTCTATACGGGAGGTTTGATTTTTTAGATAGAGTGGAACTTCATTGGCATACAGAAAAGTTGTATAGAAAAGGAATTGCATCAAGTACTCTAAATGATGTAGTCGAATATTTGTTCATGCCTTTCCTGTGTGCATGACCAGCTCTTGCATGATCAAGGCCACAGGTTACACATCACGGAAGGTTCCATAAGTCACATAGGCTGAGGCAGGGAAATTGATACGTGATTCAATATGGCTGGAATCTCAGAAAAATTTGCTCATTTCAAAGATAATTTGGACAAATTACTCCATGAAAAAAACAAATTCACCGATGTGCTGGAGAAAATAGAAGCCAAGACTGGCGTCAGGAGGCTGTACATTGCTCTCGGTAAGAAAATCAATGTGTGCTGACATTAGTCATTATCTAGAGGACTTCCTCCACCATTGGGATTTGCGCCTCCAGGTGACTTCAGTTGTTCAGATACTTTGAAACTTGCTCATGTAAATATGAGAAGATGTTTGAAATAATAATGCTTTCAAAAAACATAATGACGCTGAGGACCCTCTTGAAAAATAAAAGGGTGTTGGTTGATTGGTAATGAAGGCTTACCCTTTAGTTCTGAAATTTGAACGTGGCCAGCCTCAGCTTTTTGCTTTTTCATTTAAAAATTGTTTCGGCAGATGTTACTCTTAATTAAAAAAACAAACAAACAAAAATTATTATAGATTAGGGTATTTGATAGATCCTTAAGGGTATTATTATTTCCATGAGATGTGAATCATGCTTTTTTCACTTAGTTTTCACTGGCTGCATCACTTAGGGTGAGATTATCCAGTGACTCGCTATGTTGTTCTCACCCAGTTGTAGCAAATAATAGAAAATTGAAGTAATTATTTGAATGCATTCAGTGAGATTCAGAATGGGGTATTCAAAATGCGTGGAAGCTGGTAAAAATCAGTGTCCTTTAGGCAGGTTAATTGGTACCTTTTTAACTCCTGTCATGCGCAAAATTTTTTTGGCGGTTCACAACCTCACCATGCCCGAGACAAATCGAAGCTCCCATCTTCTATCAGTGAGTTTGCCATAAGGTCACGTTTACTAATTTTTTTTTTATCATTCAATCCTTTCTGATCTTTCTTGGTCAAACTATCAACACTCATGTGATTCTTTGGTACAATGTCATTGGTCTAAAATTCAAGCTTGCCGCAGTGACTAGTGTGAAGTGTTATGTAAACAAGCCCACTCCAGCTCGGTGCGTATATCAATTGCAAACCCACACGTCCGCTGACACGCATCGGGGGGGGGGGGGGTGTCATTAATACCATTCCCGTATCATATGAGTTAACTCGTGTCCAGCGCAAAGGTATCGAAAATTGATGTCATCATTCTGCTGCAGCACTAGGCAGCGTCATTTTTTCATTATAACTGCACAAGTTGCTCATTTCATCCTCAAAATACTCCCTGTTGATCATAATTCTTATGAACAAACTTGACATAATTCAAAGGTCAAAAGAAAGGAGCTCAGCATGATACAATTTTTATTTAGATAGGTGTAATGTTAGTCACAAACTTGAAAAGATACAAAATGGCCAACACTGAATTGCTGATATATAAGGTGTATTTTTAGTTGCAAACTTGAAAAGATACTGAATTGCTGATATATATATATATATATATATATATATATAAGGTGTATTTTTAGTAACAAACTTGAAAAGATACCAAATGGCCAACACTGAATTGCTGATATATATTAGGAAAAGAATAGTTTAAAGCTTAAATTTTTGGTCTGTTTATGCACCAAAAGCGATAGATTTTTACCTTCTGTGTTTAGAAAAATGTCATTTCTCGTTCATAAGCAAATTTTTTAGTCCAAATCGGCAGTTACGAAAACCCAAGATCCCTTTCAATCTCTCTGGAGCCCCCCAAATCAAACAAACAAAAAAGAGATAATACATTTTTTAAAACTTTTTATCAGCCCTGTGGCGTGATCAATATGAAAGGCATCAGATTTACTGTCCCATGCTGCTGAACTGAGGTTGACGCCTGTGTTGTCTGTTAGAACTTCCTTATAAGCCCACAGATTCCCTAACACACTCTTTAGGGGGGGGGGGGTGGGGCACTCCTTTAACCCTGGTTTTGTAAAACCATTGTCGGGGAGTGGGGGGAGTGTAAACAAATAAAAGGAAAACCAAAACAAGCAGGCCTGGCACTATTAAAACTTAAAACATACACCAAAAATAAACAAAATGGAAGAGTTGCAGGCTTGTACAGTTGTCCTCCTGTCCCAGTCTTTTCCCTTTGGACAGACCCTTCAGAAAGGCAAATTGCCCCTTGTGGGAAATAATAATGGAAAGTCTATTCATATGTCATTACATTGTTGAAATTTAACTATTTATGAAATAAAGTGCATATAAATATGAAAATTCTTTTTCTTTCAGGTCTTATTGCTGTCTGCATTTTGTATTTGATGGTTGGTTATGGAGCACAGTTCTTGTGCAACTTCATTGGATTCCTTTATCCAGCTTATGCCTCGTAAGTGATGGATATCATATTAAATTTGGCATACAGGCCACTAATTGATAATTTTGTTTTGACTGGCACTTTGAGATACACTCATGAAGTACTAAATCTATAGTTAGCCGTGGATACACTGCAAACAATGAGGAGTGTCAGACACAGGCCCCCCTTTACATCAAAAGAAGTAGATGTACCCCAGGTCATAAAGCATGCTCAAAGGCAAATCTTGTGCTACTTATTGTTGGTAACGAGACTTACATTCATTCATTTGTTACCAAAGAGCTAAGAGACAGAAGGGTCGGGTATTTAATCACCTCTAATTCAATTGAAACACCATGAGGCTATAGGTAGTAGTAGTTGTAGCAGCAACAACAACCTCGCATTCAGGGTAGTAGTTTTAAAATTCAAGAGGATTGTGTTAATTTCTTTACAGCACATCCAAAGGGTAAACTACTACTACTACTACTACTTTTAGTAATTATCTCTGGAGGCTCCCGTCTGATTTTTTATTCAGAAGCCAAAAGTAAAAGAATTGCTTTTCATCTGGATTTAATTGTTTAGGTCTCAGAGAGATTTTATCTTTCCTGTGAAGTGAGTGACAATGAGTGAATGGGTTGAGAGAGAGCTGCAAAGCTGCATTTTACCCTTTTGATATGCTGAAACTACTACTAGCCTGAATGTTAGGGTGCATCCTCAGCAACAGTCACGAACAAGCATGAAGTCAGAAGCCTCTGATTCAACATCTGACCATGATCAAAGATCCAAGCTGAGGCAGTATCGGCAACTAAAGTAAAATTAGATATAATTTTTCACTATGTATCTGTTATGAAGGATAAAGTAGGATCTGGCACTGGAAACAGATGACATTAAGAGAAAAAGGTATAGGCATTGTGGTAAGATGCTGTAATCATTATATATGAGTGATGTATAATGATATAGGACATTTATATAGCGTCTCTCTCCGGTCAACACCATCCTCAAGCGTTTTATCATAACCCTGGCGGACAAGGAAAACATTTTGTATATATATTCACATGTGTATCATGCACACTTGACCTCTTTGTAAATTATCCATCTCTGATAGAACTAGATGCTCAATCCTACCTACGGAGGACCAGAGAGTGGCTTCTTTCCAAGGAACGGCCCGTTGTTTGTTTGGTTGGTTGGCTTTTTTTGCTTTTCATTGTACTCGAACCCATGGCTTTTGAATTTGAGAGGTATCTGTAACGGATACCTATGTCACCAGGGAGTGACAACTACAGAGATTGACCGTAAAAATTGTTGCTGTTCATGTGACTTGAACTCAGGACCTTGAGCTTGAAAGGCAGGCACAATATCTATCTATACTCCGCACATGAGTAGAATAGTAGAATACATCATTTTCCTCTCTAGATCCTTGCTTTTTGTTTTTTGTTGTTTTGTGGGTTTGTTTTTTGTTTTGTTTTATCATGAATGCTTTTTTGTTCTGTTTTACTTTTTTCTTTACTTGGGTGTTAATGAACTCTCTTTCAGTCCCCAAATTTCTCCCTCTCTCTATGATGCCCCTTTATGTGTACATTTAAACCTCATTCTACTACCAACCATGGGACCTTCAACAAAGACTCATGTCACATAGAGAAAGCCAGTACAATGAGAGCATAACAAAGGGGGCTATCATGATGGGCTAATTTATACTGTACAATGAAAGCATAAAAAGGGGGGCTATTCACACACATTGGACTACATGAGTTAATATATATATGCAGTTATCCCCCCTCATTTAACTTGTTGTCAAACAGCATGACCTGTGTGAGGGTCAGTTTATGTTCATTTTTTGTTTTTGGTATTCACTTGCTTTCATTAATTTTTTTCTGTAAAGATTTGATTTAAGAAGAAAAAAACCCCAACAAAAACAACCATCCATAAGGCCTCATGATGGAGTGGAATAAAATAACACATAGATAAAAAACCACTCATAATATCCATACAATGTCTTTTTGACTGAACTGGTGAGAGACAAGGCTACGAGCAAACATGAAAGAAAAGAAATAAGTGGCCGGAATGACCATTGGGCAGTCCCTGATAATTGCACTCCTATACATCTCATTCTCCCAAGTAGCTAGTAGCTATCACGATGGCCATGGTGTCACGCACCTCTCCAACCTGCTCTAAGAAAGGGGGTGGGGCTTATTGCAGTCATCAACACACTGCTGATGGGGATGCTTTGCCGAGGGATGCATTACTGAGAGTGGGTTTAGTATTAGATGAAAGATGATTTGCTGGCGGTCTAAAAGGCATAATTTACTATGTTTACTTAAGATTGTGCAAGAAGGACTAGTTGACATTGTTATGAAGAGAAAGTTCACTAGTTTATAGAGTAACCAAACCATACTTCAGCGGAAAGCAGGCTATATAACTGAATAGCAGAACAGCTGGGGATGGTGTGACAGGTTTTCAGGGTATATTAACAAAAATATCCAGGCTCTTCTGTCATGATTGATGTATTTTTCAATCTTTTTTGAATGAGCGGTTGGTGGATGTCCCTGGTAGGCACTTCAACTTCTGTTTCTTCTCTTTTACACTGAATCTATCGTTTTACTTTTTCCCCTTTTCTGTGATTTTCTGTTTTTGTTGTCTTGTTTAGTTTTCAGTGGTCATCCCCTATTTCATGCCTTTTGGTACACAACTGCAGGATCAAGAGTTAAATGGACCAAGCACTTTAGTACACAAAGGGGGTTTAGAGATCCTAGGTCTTCCTGGACTATATTGCTGTTATTGGTGATGGCTATTGCTTATTTTTGATTGTGGAGATGACATTTTTTCTCATTGTCAATCATCTCTTTATGGTGTTGAATGTGTTTTGAGAGATGATATTGATTTTTTAGTGTAAGTCCTCTCTTTGCTGTTTGTGGTTTAATCTGTTCCCTCTTTGAGCTATTTCTACATCTCACTTTCCTCTGGGTTCCTCCATGACCCTAGTATGTCGTGAGGCCATAAAACCTGGAATAAACAGTAAATCAATCTTTTGAAATGTTTTTTTTATCTTTTTTTCCAGAGTCAAAGCAATTGAAAGTAATGACAAAGAAGATGACACTAAATGGCTGACCTATTGGGTTGTCTACAGTGTATTCAGCCTGGTGGAATTTTTCTCTGACATTTTCCTCTTCTGGATTCCTTTCTACTGGCTTTTGAAGGTAGTTGAAAAATTTGTTAGTTTTACTCTTTCAAAGTGAGCTTTGAAAATACTTTAGAGACCATGATATTAACAGAGTTGCAAAGTACTCGTGCAGATTTTATGTAGAGGGGATGGAATCACCTGTACAACTATGGAGCTACAGATGCATTTCTACGGATTTTGCCATTTCAAAACTTGCTGAAGACTAGGGAGTTATTCGATAACTGTATTTGGATTTGTCGGGCAGATAAAATGAATCTGTACAACCACCAAAGCTAGAGTGTTAAGGCAAGTCAAAAGGAACACCATACAGTAAGACTGTAGACTGGTCGGGTGCATTGAATATGTCACCGAAAAGCAACTTACCATAGTTGGAACTTTTTGCACTGTGAAAACATTACAGTTAGAAGACTGATACAAAGAACAGCTTGGGGAACATCAAAATTAGCTCTTTGTATCAGTAGTGCTTTATATCAGTCTGGTTTTATGTATTAAGTGCTTCAAAATTAGTTCTTTATTATAAATGTGTGTTCTTTATAAGCATGCTTCACTGTAGTTTGTTGTTTCCAGTTCGTAACCACTTCCAACTAATAAGAAGCATTCGTGGACTGTAGAGTGGATTTTAAGAGAGATTTTCCTCGATGCTTTGCTTAAGGTAACTGAGAAGGGTAATGCCTTCAAAACAGTCATTGTCCCAGAACACTTATCAGCTGGACTTTGCGGGCTTCCCTTTTTTTAGAAAGGGTTTGAAGTTTTCCATTGTTTGGTCTAAAATTTTCAGCTAGCTTTAATTTTAAAAATCTGTCTACTTGACAAGTTGAAGCATTTAGCTTTCAGCATCAGTTTCACTCATATTTCATTCTTGTGTCCACAAATATGGGACTCATCTTGTAGAGACATATGACATTCTCAACTGTTTGTTTAGTATTGTCCAGACATAATTATTCATTTGACAATTTCTCTCACCTTAAAACCATCTATCGCAGCAAGTTATTTTGCCTTTGAATTGAAGAAGTTTGCTGAGGAATTTTTAGAGCTCTGTGTGTGTGTGTGTGTGTGTGTGTGAAATCAAGATGACCTTTTATAATGCTGAGAACAATGGATATCTTTTTGAATGAAATACTCCTGAATATCTGTCACAGATTCAAATTTTATCTTAAAATCAATATCTTTTTTTCTTTCAAATTTCAGTGCATCTTTCTTGTTTGGTGTTTCTTGCCTGTTTCCTGGAATGGATCTCACATGTTGTACTACAAATTCATCCGTCCATTCATTCTGCGTCATCAGGATAAGATTGACACTGCCCTCAATCAAGCTAAGGATGTTGTCAATGAAGGTAAAACGCAATTTGCTCAACATATAACTAAATCAAAATGGCATCATGTGATAGAACATTTCTCTAGAGTGGTTTCATCTTCATATCCATATTATATGTAAATCTTTGGGTTTTTTTGTGGGTTTTTTTTTTTTTTGGGGGGGTGGGGGTGGATGGCCTTTAAATCTAGTGATAAATGTGTTTTCTTTATCCGTCTAATCTTCTTCAAGGAACTCCTTAAATTGTTTATTGCCCTGTCATTAGATTTGAGTTCTGGCAATTAACTTCCTCATTGCTCTCATTGTATCACAGTGCCCTGCACCTTCTTTCATTATTTTGATGTGTCCAAAAAACTCTGCCTTTGTTTATTTGTGGACCTTTTATCTTGTATCTTTTCTGTCATTATTGAATATTCTATACCCTGAAATCTTGCAGCTTGCTATTTTATATTCAAGCTGTAATCTGTTGTAGGATATCACTGTTATTCTTCGATCTGTAAAATTAGAGATGAGTTAATTGCAGCTAATCATAAATGAATTCAACTTTGTTGTCAGCTTATTTGTGTTTCACCAATTTGTTGGGATTTTTGTGTGTGTCAATTTTGTTATCTTTTTTATCACTCCATTTTAATCATTCAAGACTAGAAGTTCATTTCTTTTTCTCACTCATAGATTTAAGAAATTTTGTTCACTTCTTCTTTATGATTCTCAGTGTTCTTATTAAAAGTAGAATTCTTGTAAGGTCTTTTGACTAACCTAAGTTTTTAAATGTATATTTTTTTTTTGTGTGTGTGTATGTGACTAGTATTTAATCTAGCCGCAACTCATAGTAAGGATATTGCAGATTCTGGTGAGTTATTTATCTCATACCCCTTCCAGGTTTTAGCAAAAATTTGGCAAGCTTCTGCCAGTGGAAATAATTCCTTTCCACAATTTTGATGACTTAAGTTTTCTGTCTAAAAAAAAAGCGAAAACTTTTCCTCTTTCTTTTAATTTCAAAAGTTACCTTTTGCTGTTTCTTTACAATGCTCCAGGGTGATAAAAGTCTACAAGAAAAGTACAAAAAGGATTTAAGAAGATATACTTATTTCCATGTCTTGATAAAAGACTATAGAAAAGAATTTTTCCCTTGTATCACTCCGTTTCTTTTTATTTCCATTGTTATGTTTTTCTTTTTTTTGCGTGTGTGTCCAGTCCTTTGGGTGTTTTTAAAGTTGATTCTGTTTTCAAAGCATTTTTATGCAAACTGATTTTGTACAACCAGATCATATTGTTTAGTTGGTTGTGGTAAAGCAGACACCCTCACAAATTCAACAAAATGTTTTCAGTAAGACTGATTATTTTTAGTTCATTTTGAATAGTTTAATGAGCTTTCAAGAGGGAATTGTTAATGACAGTCGTTAATGAGCATCTGCGTGTTTGTCCTATGCAATTAAAACAACTCGCAGAAATTTAGACCTTTTTATATATATATATATATATATGGTATTTTCCTCTTCATAAGACCTAAGAAAACTTAGTTTATGTATTATTCGTAAGAAATATGAAAGTTTAACTCATCTATTCTGATCTCTGCTCTGAAATTTTCTGATATAATTTTTTGCCTTTAATCTTTTTTCCTAGTTGTAAACTCTATCCTCCAAGGTTATAAATAGCAGAAATTTCCTTGAAAAGTGTTGTAGTGTGAAGATAAGAAATAAATGGTGCATGTTTAAGAGTACACAATAATTATCAAATCATATGAGGTGAGACTTTTCATTCTTTCACGTTGTTAATATCATGTTTTAGTATTGTCAGACAAAAACATTAATCTGTTTGTGGTGATTCAGAAGCCATAAATTCGCACATACTTTTCACCATCCTCCCATATTATAGCCTGCTTGCTTCACTTGTAAGCTGCTGAAGCTGCTGCTCAATTATAAGGAGGAGAATCATAGCAATCCCGTAGGGGTTAACTGTTTTGACTCATCACAGAATGTATTGGCCGGCTAGATCAAAACATCGCAAACCCCTTAACCCGATTAAAAAAAAAATTTGAATTTTTTTTTTAACTCAGGAGAGGATGCAGTGAACCAGTGATAGAACCAGTTTTTTTTTTTTTGGGGGGGGGGGGGGGGGGGGGGGTTTTGGAACGAAAACTTTCCCCCCCTTCCCCAACCCAAA
>JBCIKM010324740.1:0-11413 GCA_039654465.1 Melibe viridis
AGAGAGAGAGAGAGAGAGAGAGAGAGAGAGAGAGAGAGAGAGAGAGAGAGAGAGAGAGAGAGAGAGAAAGAGAGAGCGTTTGTTTGTTTGTGTGTGTGTGTGTGTGTGTGTGTGTGTGTGTGTGTGTGTATGTGTGTGTGTGAATGTGTGTGTGGACACCCATTGCCCAGAGAGGGGAATGTGTGGGCAATCAGCGTCCACATGTATGGCAATATACAAAGGAAAGAGATTCGAATCCCCATGAAAAGGAGTGGAGAAAAAAAAATGTATCCAAAAAAAAATATAAAAAATTGGGTATTGGTGGGGCAGACATAAAAACATGAGAAAAGAGAGAGAGAGAAAAACAGGTGGGGGGAAGATAGACAGAGAGAAAGAGAAATACTATGAATAAAATTGATTGCTATAATGAATCTAACAGCTTTACTGCCAATTGGGGATGATCTTAAAGAGGATGGCAGTTGTGTGTGATATGATATTTAGAATGACGTGTTAATAAAGCAGTATAGAAATATCAAGTAAATACAGTATGATGACAAATACCATCACCACGACCATGGTCAGTAAGAGAGAAGATAACCAATGTTACATCAAAAGCAATGAATGCGTCGACGGGGGCGATAAGGATGTGCATGTGATAGAATTAATTTTCATCACTGTCATCATCATAACACTAGTCGTCATCTCAATGCAATCAAGTCCTTAAAAATTGTCGGGTACTTTTTCAGGAAACAACTCAATACTCAACTTTTTATAGCTTATCAATTTGTATTAAGGACTATGGTCAGCATTCTAAGCTTGTTTTCTCATTAGTGCATATTAAATACATAGAAATTCCCATCCCTCCCAACTTCACACTAGCAGTTTAAAAAAGCTGTTCTCAACACTCCCACAAAACAGGTCTATGAAAAGGGAAAAAAAGTATAAAAGAGAGAAATAAGGAAAAAAAACCCAAAACAGAACACCCCCCCCCCACCCCAAAAGACAAAAAACACAAACAACCCCAAACAAACCAACAAAAAACCTCAAGAAAAAACCAAAACAAACCTCTAAATTAAGAACATTTAAATGGAAAATTAAAAACTGAAAATCTCCTTATTCAACCCATAATAAACAAAAAAAAAACCCAACAAAACCCCAACTAAACAACCCCTCCCCCCACTCACCCAAACAAACATAAAAACCTATTCAGGAAAAAGAAATCTTGCAACCAAAAAAGAAACTATTCCAGAACAACACATTAAAGATAATAATGTTAAAGTTGGAGAAAGAGAAGTGAAGTCTATCAATAAGTTACTAGTATTTCCGTATTCCTATCCCTGCTACACCTTGCCTGGCCTGACTATACCTAACACAGTGATTATAGGTTTGTTGTCATTGCAACTGGTCAGCCTGTAATTCAGTATGGTCATGATGGTGGATACTGGCACAACATACAATCATGGATGGATGGGTGAGGATGAACGTGGCAGTATGATGATACAGTGCTTGAAAATTAATAAATAAATAGATAAATACCAACACACAACAAACAACTTGGCATGCTCATCAACAGGTTGTTAGCCAAAATCTACACACCAGATTACACCACTAGCACAATCAGACCAATGACTGTGTACCGGCAAAGATGTGTAGGACTCTTTTTTTCCCCCTTTCATTCATTAACTTTTTTTCACAACTGCAATAATAGTCTCTTTGTTGAAAGCTTACAATTATGAGAGAGGAGTAAGAGACAAGATGAGAAAATCTACAGAAAACGATGATGATTATCAGGAAGGTTTTAAGGAAAAAGATGAATATCAAGAAGAAGAAGAAGAAGAGACAAGATGAGAAAATGAATAGAAGACGATGATGATCAACCGTTATGAAGATTTTAACGCCCCCACTACCTCTGCTCCTCAGAAACCAAGAAAAAAAAAACAGAAATTGAGGTGGGATGTCTTCTCCACTAATAGTGAGTAAACTAGGCAGCCCACCCCTTTGTATGTACACAGTTAATGGCCTGAACACTACACTCTAAATGATAATAGGTAATAACAACACACCATGCAGCAAAACCATAACCTGTGCAGGGTTTTACAACAAAGCTGTTTTTCTAGAGTTTTCTTTCCTTGAGACAACATTGTGCCTCGTGTAAAAAAACAACAACCCAAAAACTAACCAAAACAACAAAAAACAAAAACAAAACCCAACTAGAGAGCTTGGCACATTACAAGATTCTTCATTTTAGTCATTTACATATTTTTGATTTTCATGTTCAGTAAAACTCAAAAAAGAGTCTTTGATTTTATTTCAAAATGTTAGTTATTCTCTAGAAAGAGGCTTTGTTTTAAGAGCTTATAATTTGCTAAAAAAAAAAAATACAATTGTGAAAAAACAAAAATACAAATGTATCAAACAAAATTTTCTTCAAATTGAGCATCTGCAAATGGTGTAGGGTGCACAAATTTTTAAACACCCCCAAAAAACAATTTTGCAAGTTATTGTAAGAAAATATGCAATCATTATTGAAGAAGAAAAACAAAATTGCAACTCCAAATGCTGAAAAATGCAAATTAATTGATAACCGATAAAGGAAAAACAAAAAGTGGAAAGATAAAACTGAAAAGGAAGCCGTAGGTCTTACCCAGTGTGGATTCATGCCTATTGCCGTGAGACAGGCTGGTGGAGGAGCCTAAATCAGCCTGGCTTTTTCGGTACAGCACGCTGGTTGACATGGATAAATGCCTAGGCGTGCTCCCCTCTGCACCCAGATTGCCTACACAGCAGACACACAGCACCAGTGGGGGAGGATGCACGGCAGCAAATGACACATTCCATGGCAAAAGGCAGACGACACACACACACACACCCGTGTGAGAAACAACGAGTAGAAGTAGCGGTAGTAGTAGTAGAAGGACCACCACAGCAAGATGGGTGCAAAATGAAATGGGGAAAAGAAAATGGACATGTAGCATGCAGTGAGAAATCATTCAAAGAATCATTTTGAAACAGTAAATGAAAAATAAAACAACCAAACAAAAGAAATGAAAATTGCACATTGAAAGCCAACAACAAATAATATTAAATATAAAATATTCAACAGAGTATAAGAAATTTTGTAATGTCATTTGAGACAAAGTAAAAAATATTAACCTTGTCATCTTAAATCATGTGAAAATCATACAAAGGTCAGAACATAAAGCAACATAAAGGAATGAACATAAAAGAAGCAAAAATTCAGAACTAAATCTGTGAAACCAATTCTTCAAAGAACTGAAAAGGGAACAAAATTCTCAACTGAAAAGGGTTAAAACATAGTGACGGGTAAACACTTAAAGCATGGATGGAAAAACACCAAAGAAGAAGGTAGCAGCACAAAGACAACAAGGGGCCTTGCGAAGCACAATAGTTCTGTCAACTCTAAGCTCCCAGTTGGTTTTCCTCGGCATCTATTTTAAGAAGGGGGGGGGGGGGGGGGCAAATCTGTGTTCGTGTTATGGTTGCTAAAGAAAGCAGATGCAAGTATTCTTCAATTGAATAGAATTAAATTAAATCATTAGCAGCAATGGTGACCTAAAATCAAGTAGTGTTTCTCGTCTCAAGTATTTTTGTACTTAAATTGCATAAACAAGATTTACAGTGTAAAAAAAGAAAGAATTATTGGCGATATGTTTTTAATCGTGTTATGGGAGCAGTTGCTGCCCATTCTAAAATTAGATGCTAAGGATTTCCAAGCAAAAGCTTAGAGGAGACAAGTCTCTTGGTAAAAGTTGAATCATAAACAGCTGGCTATCATCATTGATCCCATACAAGCCATTCTTAGCCTGCTCTATCCCCTACTTTGCTCCTCAAAACCCTTGTTGTGTTCATGTGCACTAAGATTTCTGATTAAGTACAGAATGATGGGAGAAAAAAATTCCAGAAAAAGACAACAAGATGCGCAGAGATTTAAAAGTAAACTCAGTCGCTGCCTAAAATTTTTATTATCGAAAGAAGAAAAAATGGAGTTTTAAGATGAAGGTGCTTTCAGTGAAAGAAATCCTGTCTCAACTTTTTAAAGTGTCTTTCTTGTTATTACTTCAAAAGTAAAAGAAAAGATGGAAATCCATCTTTCTAAAGAAGCACAGAGAATGCTCAGGGAACAGAAGCTGTCTGGAAGAATGGCCACTCCTCGGAAGGCCTTTGATAGAGGAATGCTTTTAAAAAAGTTGACTTAATTGAGGATAGAGCCCCGCAAAAATGTACCCAGGCAGAAAGAGGGAGCTGGAGGTTGTAAAATATGAAATAGGAAGAAAAACTGATCTTAAGAGGAGGGTTGGTCTTTGAGGGGAGAGTAATCGAAATTAAAAATTAAAAATGCAATTGCAAATAATGAATCAAAATAATAACAAATTATAATTCTGTATGACTGACCTACCAAAGCCAATAACAGCAAAATTAAAAATATAAATAATTATGTAACTTAAAAAAAGCTTTCATAGCTGTCTCCGACAAAGATTAACTTAATTCAACTGCTTCTCGTCTTTTGGCAGCTTTCGATGCAAAGGAAAACGCGAGTCCGATTGCGCAAGGAAGGAAAGCCTTTTGTAAAAAACAAAAAAAAATACAAAAACAAAAGGATCAGTTTTCTCTCCAGCCATCACTATGTGCAACTTCCTTGTTGTAGTAGCATTGTGCTTGCCTTTGGTTGGAATAAGTTACTTGTTGATAGATGGATAAAACTTCATATCAAGCACAAAGGTCGGATAATGCACAACTTATGCAGTTTTGTTGTTGTTGTTGTTGTGATGAATGATGGAGCTCCATGCAGTCACAAGCCATGCCCTCAATGCGTGCACAACACAGACAGACAGGCATATGTACACACAGACAGACAGACAGACACACATATACCCAGACAACAGGACAGACAAGATCAGAGACAGCAAGGTGCTGTATTAAATACGTGTAAGTAACAAGAGGAATGGAAGACAGTAGGGGGGGGGGGGGGGGGAGGAATTCTGCACTGAAGTCCTAGATAAGATTTGTTAGTATGAGTGAGGGTTAGATTTCTGGCTCTGATGTAGCTCAGTTTAGATAAGGATTCCTTGTCAGCCACTATAGAGGTCCCCTAAACAGTGAAGACAAAATGGGAACATTTAAGAACACCATGAGCAATCATCATCAATTTGGCTGAATAATATATCAAATGAACGAGGAGTGAAGGAAGAAGTGATGTTTTGTGGACAAGACACAACTTTTTGTATTTTCAAAATCAAGTATTGAACAAGGGAAAATTTGAAGACTGAGTGAGGATACTAAAACTCAGGATCTCAGACAAGCAAAGAGGATTTTGGAAAGACTGAGGAAACGTAAGGGCAAGACACCTCGTAAGGGCAACATCTCGTAAGGGCCTGAATCAGAGGCTCTTAATGAAGTGCCTGCTTTCCTGTGACACTGCAATGGCTTTCCATCATATGGAACTTCAGAAACCACTAAACTGACAAGAACAAAGATTCTCCTTTCAAGGGTGGAAAAAAACCCCAAAAACCCACACAAAATAAGACTTTAATAATGTCTTTCCAAACTAGTACCAAGACATAAAAAAAAACTTGACCCCAATGAATGATCAGAAGAGAAAACAATTAAGAAGAAACACAAAATACAATTCCTCTTTTCTCATTGGTTCATAATATTTGTTTTCTTGATTCCTTTGACAGAAATGACAGAGCTCTGGCTATGTATGATAAAACCTATCCCATGTTTCGAGTAATTGTGTTTCTCCTGCTGATGGTGTTTCTCAGGGCAAAGTTTCGTTGCCCTAAATGGATAGTTGATTTGGCTGTGCTTCTTTTTCACTCAATTATTTTGTATTTGCCCATTTGGGATAAATAAAGATATATTGAATTCAATTGAATTAATTTAGTAAGCCTCTGTAATTATTGGTGGTCTATCACAAGAATTATCCCAAAAGGAGCTTTACAAAACCAACAGCAATATCTTCTTCCCTTGATGAATTTGACCATATCAGATTTGTAGTTTGTCCTTCAGATTCCTTGAGGATGTTGAAAGATATTGAAAAATGAGGACTTAGCAGCTTTATACTCATTCACTCTTTTCTGCAAAATTACTGGAAAACAGAGACTACAGCAAAATGTACAGGGAGTAAAATACACACACATAAAAAAAGAAGAGCTGCTCAAGAATGATTCAACACAAATTTTGTTATATTTGGAAGCTTTTAGGCAGAATAGCAAATATAAGATATAACAAAAGTAATGGAAAAGAAAAATTTAAAAATTGGCAACCAAAAAGAGCTTGAAATCACACTGCACATCCAAGGCTTGGAATGAATGCTACAAAACATGATTGTAAATTATTCCACTCAATGTACCGAGGCCATGCTGACGAAAGGGTGCAAGCAACGAAGCCACAAGGGAACCAAAACAAGATGCAATTTTCTCAACACGACCACAATGACAAAATGAATCTATATTACAGAAATGAAAGACAGCGGAATGGAAATTGTTGGTTTTTTGTTTATTTTTTTCTTTCCTCGCAGATTGCTGTCAGCATCACTAAAACTACGGCGTGATTTGAGGATCAGATGGAGATGGCTAGCTAAGAACAATGAACAGTCACACTGTAAGAGGAACGTGGGTATAGAAGCTGGATGGGCTAAAAGAAAGCGACAATGAAACAGATACTGACAAAAGCAGTGACAGATTTCTTCTCTTTCCAAACCATGGTGGTAGGTGATGGTATTGATTGAAATTGAAACAATCTTCATGGCAAAATTTGCACTAGCTAACTCTCATGTGGAACAGCTGTTCAGAGAGGCTTGAGACTGGTGGCAAAATTTATATGAATAAAGCTGCTACCTTTTCCTATGCCCTAAGCTTAAAAAAAAAAAGGATGATTTCAGCATATCGTTTGAAAACTTCGAGATGAGGAGAAAAAGGTTACCTTCAAATCGGGACTTAAACACAATAGTTACTTCGCCCTCTAGCACTTGTGTTAGCGGGTGAAAAGAAGGAAGGAAGGAAAAACAGGGATGAGTAGTTAGACATGACATAAAAAATTTCTTTAAAAATTCTTCCCTTGCAAGATGGAATGTTGGATTGAAACTTTTATTTGCTTACTCAAAACTCCTAAAATCCAGTGATTAATGTTATTTTGTTTTTTGATAGTTTTAGGACATCATGAGACAGGAGGGTCATAGCAGGGCCCAGAATTGATTTACTATGCTCTGCATACAAAACAGCAGACAAACTACATCCTTTTAAAATTCATTTAGACTCTTGAACCATCCATGACTTTGAAAAAATTAAAGGAAGATATTAAGGAATTTTGAGTAAGCAAAGTAATCATTGTCAGTAAGTTGATTGGATAACGATCCGATGCGTTATCAGGACAAATCTAAGGAATTTTGCATAATATGGAATCAGAAATGAAATCTGCATGATGCACACTTCACTATGATGATACAAATGATCATTAGTTGGTTGCTTTGAAATGAAAATGGCCACAGATCAGATCAGGAAAAGCTTTCTTTCTTGACTAAATTTGGACAGGTCAAATTATCAAAGATGTCATCTACCAAAAAGACAGGATGGCAGATGAAAAAAGCCTTTCTGAGCCTATCTGCAATTCACAAAAGATACAAAGACCAAGTACCATTTCCTTTGTTACAAGATTAACATATGTACATGAAACAATACAGACCAGACTGAGTTTGAAAGTATCACCGGAGAATCAAGACCACAAAGTCACTACAATGAATGAGATACCACAAATATCCCCAACATAGCAGTAGGGCCTTTGAGCGTTTGTTGGTAGCAATGTCTGATACTCTGAGCTCTACAAATGAATTATCATTCATTATCTTTATCATTATCATATAAAGAATTCTTTTTCTAGGAGGAGAAAAAAAAAGATTTTACTTTTCTGCAAAACGATAGGCAGGCTAGCTGTTTCATTTCTTTAACAAATAAATAATTAAGTTATCAGCAACAGAGATCCCTCATCATTTCAAAACCCTCCAAAAAGCTTTAATTAATGCTAGCATAATTAATTGTTAAAAAAAACAATCTTGATGGTTTTTATTTGTTTGGGTAGCTCAATTGGATTGCACAAAATGGAGGAAAAAATTGTTTCATTATCCACCTGAACAAACATCTGAATTGGACTGGTGACACTGACAAAGGGAATATTTACCGTCAAATAATACATATTTCTCAAGAGAAAACAGAGACAAATTCCCATATGCTAGGATTATAAAATGGGAGCACAATAATAAACATCAGGACTTTCTTTGACAAGAAAACTATGAGGACTGAGGACCTATTCATTTTTATTAAAGAGCAATGCTGATTTCTCAAAGAATATCCACCATCTGGTCAGGATGAACGAGACAAATTATTTAATTAAATGATTCCATGGGACAGGATTAACAATCTACAAGAAGAATTACACTGTACAACGACAGTCAAAGACAAATGTTCTCAATTTACTGTAAATATGAAAAGAATAACTTCAAACTATAATATTATGACTGCTCTCCTAGATCAAGACCAGCATAATGATTGTCAAATAAAAAAAACAAGCAAAAACCTATTATCAACAGCTAACCATACACAATTTAGCTGTCCTGATAATAGAAAACAAGTGAGAAAAAGGTTATACTGGAAAACGCCCCAAAAATATAGGGATACTGGTACAAAAGAACTCAACAGGGAAATAATAGGGGAATGCAGGGACCTCAGCATGCTGTGAGATTCCATGAATGTGCTTAGATGAGCGGATGGACTGAGTGAATGATGCCGATTAGTTAATGCCGAGGATGATATGGGTCGGATGACGGCAAGCGATTCCATGAAAGCACGAATGAATGAATGACAAATGACGAAAGGATAGATGGATGGAAAGTCATATTACAAGAATAGAATTATAACAAAAACAAAAGAGGACAGATGGAGGTTTGGGTATATATGAGAAGAAAAAGAAAGAGAGAGAGAGAAAAAAAAAATTGAAGGAAAAGAAGGGTTGGAAAGTTTTGAGAGCATCCAATGTGGATAAGGGAAGTTAGGTTGGGGTTTTTCTGGGGGCGGGGAGAGGAAAGGCAACAGGGAGGAGGAAAGGAGGGTTGAGGTGGTAGGTAAGTAGGTAAGGATTTGCTGAGGACAGCAGGCAGAGTACCACACATACCCATCTGATTCGCATCAACAACATAGCAGTGCCTTCGCACCGCACTGCACGCAGAGAGGGCTCGGCGCTGCGGCCGCATGGAGTCCATCTCAGACCCGACCGGGGAATGCCGGTGGTTGAGGGCACTGTGGGATGAGGAGCGTCTCGGCCGCTCAAACGGTAGGCACACGTCGCGTGGTGTGGTGCTACCAAAACCCAACACATGACCCCTCCCACCTTTGCGACCTCCAGCTCTCCAGGCTTCAAAGCGGGCAACCCTCTCCTCTGCCTTCTGAAGGATGGATTCTTTGCGAAGCTGGAAAATATTTTTTGGGGAGAGAAAAAAAGAAAAAAAAAAAAGAAGTGAATTAAAAAATAGGCTATTTTAAAATTCACTTCTGATACAAGTGAGTTATGAATGCTACTTATAAAAAAGAATATTATCAACAAAGGTTCCTGAGTTTGCAATAAAACAAAAGAGAAAATTATGGAATTCCTCCAAAGTTGAGAAGTTCACAAGCCTTGATGAATTCTGGAGGGAAAATTATCTTACTGTTACAAGGGTTTGGTTTTTATGCACTCACAAACCTAAAAAAACCAACAACTTCCAACTGAATTTAAAGAGAAAAAAAATAAATGAATCACTGCATAACAATTCCTACAGGTGGATTTTGGTTCTCATCAAGTTAACAAATCCACCCACTCTTTCTATTTCTTCTTTCATCCTTCTCCGCTCCTCCACGGCCGCCCTGCGTTCTGAGTCCCTCTTGCGGAGGTCTTCAATCTTCTGGCGCCGCATCTCCAGCTGCCGCTCCCGATTCTCCTGAGCCAGGCGCTGCTGCTCCTTCAGCTCCTCCAGCTTCTTCCTCCGTTCCTCCTCCAGCCTCTCCCTGGCCTGCCGTACCCGCTCCTCCCGCTCACGCTCCTTGGCAATCTTGACCGGGTCTGCCAACATGCCGGCTGAGAAGCAGAACAAAACATATAGGGTGATGAATTATAGAAAATGGCAGTTTTCAACATGTTTCAAAATTACCTCGTTTTATAATGAATCAAAAGCATGTTTTACACAAAATGTGTGACTAATGTCATATACTTTATGAGAGAAAAAAGAATCTTGTAATGATTTTGTAATAGTGTTTTCAAAATTAATTTTACTTATTCACCACCACTTTTGATTTGAATTTAAGAAAATTTTTACCTTAAAGATAAAAACAGATAATTATCAAATTAAAGCAAAATTGTTAAAAAAAATGTTATCCTTTCCTTCTTCTTTTTTCAAAATAAATCAGAGAAAAGCTTCATCAGTTTTAGTATTGAGCCGAGAAATTGAGATGATGTTACAGCTTTATTTGGAAAATAACGTCTCAGATTATCTTGATATAATAAATTTTCTAAAAGAACACTTATTTATAAACTAAACAAGTGAAATCATGCATGTCTGATTAAAGTGAAATCAAGTGTGCATTCATTTACTGTGGAAAAATAAAACTTGAATAACGAGCAGCTAATACTCAGGCAGGAGACCAACGTAAATTTCAAAATATCATATTTTCGAGCAGCTAGCTAAAAGGGTAGACACTGTGAGCACTGACCATCTCTGTCAATTAACAGCTCATTTTAATAACAAACAAATTTCACTCCACGACTCTCTTGTGTCATGCAACATGCTTTTTTATACAAAGTAGTTTACCAGGACAGAATTGATACACAGCTTGTATTCCATTAAATCACACAGAATTTCTTTACTCCACATTCTGGCCACGGTGGAAAAAAGGTCAACTCGCAGCTGTTGAAGCCCAGTCATGTCCAGACTGACAATGACAGACTTATGATTATGACAACAGATTCTGTCCCGCCTGAGGTGGTTCTAGTGTGGCTAAGTAGATTAAGAAGACCTGGTTTACTCATAAATCTAGCTTAGTCATAACTCTTGGCACCCAACCAGGGCAGGATGTTGTATTATGTGATGAACAGTTATCTTTAAAGATGGCTTTCAAAGCCCATGACCTGCCTCAATGCCCACATGTGATGAGTAATGAATGGATTGTGAGATAAATAAGTGTGGCCATTTTAAAAACTCTTTCAAACTCTTTCCAAAACAACCTTTTCAAGGATCATTTCACACACTGAACTAAACAAGGAGCATCACATGAACTTGAACAAAGAAATTACTATCCTTGTAATTGAATTGTCTGTAACCGTTAATTCGGGTGTCTCTCTTCAACCCGTTATGATTTGTATAGCGGTATAGAGAATTCTTCCCAAGCTC
>JBCIKM010324851.1:0-11413 GCA_039654465.1 Melibe viridis
TGTCTGTCTGTCTGTCTATCTATCTATCTATCTATCTATCTATCTATCTATCTATCTATCTATCTATCTATTTGTCTGTCTGTCTGTCTGTCTATTTATCTATCTATCTATCTGTCTATTCATCTATCTATCCATCTATCTGTCTCTATATGTCTATCTGTCTGTCTATCTGTCTATCTGTCTTTCTATCTATCCCCACCCCATATATATCAATCACCACCCAGTTACTTATTGTTGCCCAATCTTTGATCCACTCTACTCTTTCCCGACTGTCCCCCAAATTCAGTCCGGGAGTTCCACATCGAATCCAAGGCCAAACCCAAGTCGGCGACCAAGAAGATCCTGGCCTGCTACTACTCCAACACACTGCTTAACGAGACAGCCATCGACCCTCATGTCTGCACGCACATCCTCTTTGCCTCGGCACTCATCAGTCCGCAGGGAGTTGTGGCACGGAACCACAGTGATACTTATTCCTGGAGGTCGGTGAAGTTACTGTTTTAGTTTTATCTACATGATTGTTTTTGCATTTAGTCACTTCAACAAATAATTCCGTGCCACTCTGCTTTTGTATGTAGCTATTTGATTTTTTTTTTCATACCTTCTGGTTCCTGTCTCTTGCAAATCCTCTTACCACCGTTCCTTATGAAAACTAATGTTAAAATCGAAGTATGCCCCGAGTTCCTAGAGCAAGGAGCATTCTATAAGGATCTGCTCTGCAATCTAGGGGGGGGGGGGGGGTTTGTCCACCTTAACAAACATCAGTGTCTTCAACCCTGTAAGGTATTGGCGATCTGTTGTTTTTATACATTTTGAAGGCTATTTGAACTTGGTCTATCCTGGCCAGCATATTCTAACTGACTGTTCCTTTGACTGTGGTGTGCCTTTTCCCATTATTCAGTCTGGAACATAATCAGAAGATGAAATGAGATTTGTGTAGCGCTTATCCATGGTCGTCACCATACTCTGCTTTACATCACCATATCCCTGTTGCCTTTGGTGGTATCTGCACATTGAGAAAGACCAATGAGCCGATTTACCACAGGGCATAGGATTATGATTTTTCCCCTCTTGAATCTGTATCTTTTCCCAAATTAGAGCCTTCAAGAACCAATAAACAAGGAGAATTCAAAGAACACAATTTAAACGATAACATCATTTTCTTTAATTTTGGAAATTCTGGACTAAAAAAAAAAATGCGACAGTTGATTATAGGTTGATGATGCTATAACACCTGTCCTCTACAGTTGCCAAGGTTAACAATTGAATAAGTGCCAGTAAGTTTTTGTATTTGCTTTTCTTTCTTACTCTCGTTCTCTTGTCTACAACTCCAGGTTATTGGTCAAGCTTAAAGAGAAGAATCCAGATTTGAAAATTATGGTCAGTGCCTGTTGCAACTTTGAAACTGTGGTTGGAAAAGGTCCACAAGTGTTGGCAAGGTTTGTATCTCAGGATTTGAATTGTTGCATTAACATCTTCCAACCAGAGACCATTATTCTCACTAAAATGAGTAATACATATCAGCCCAGTGACTTGTATAAAAAAACGCTTGGATTTTCATTTAGTGTTAAAGAAAGTAAATTAAATAAAGAGAACTGAAGGTAACAATTAGATTTTCCCTATTCATAGATTGTGGTTTGATTAGATCTACTTTTGCGAAATAATTTGAAATTCAGAGGGACTTATTATTCATAGGCCTTTTGTCAAACAAAAGAGAACTGAAGGTAACTATTAGATTTTCCCTATTTTTCTTAGATTGTGGTTTCATTAGATCTACTACTGTGAAATGATTTGAAGGTTAGAAGGACTTATTATTTATAGGCCTTTTATCAAACCATTCATGCTTTCTCTATAAAATTCAGGCTTAGTCTTAACACTTGAACACTTTTTTAAAATCCCAGATCTTTGTTATTTGCTTACAGCTTTGTTGCCGGCACCAAACAGCTGCTTCGTACATACAACCTGGATGGCGTTGATCTTGACTGGGAATACCCTGGCCTGTTCAAAAGAAATGCATTTCTAGAGGTTCAAAAGGTGACCTGACAAAATGATCTTCCTCTGGTGAAGACATTAGACATTGACTACCAGTCATCATTCAGATCAATGGTAGTGAACTGGTGGTTGTTTGCTAGCTTGTTCAGGCTGTCTGTGAACTTTTTCCGCTGTCTTCCTCTGTTTTTTTGCCAATGATCTTTCCTAACAGTATGTCTTTTCCAATCCATTTGCTGTAATTGACTATTTGTCCAAAGAATATCCTTCTTTAATTATCTTTAAAAACAAATCAAGGCCTGTCTGCCTTGGAACACGAAAGCGCCACTGCCTAGGCACCCATAACAGGAACAGATTATTCATCAAACTTATGCTTAATGCCGATAGAAATCACCCATGTGAAGCAGTGGAGGATGTAAATGAGTTTGTTTACTTGGCGGAGAGCAAACTCCAACACCACCAGGCAAGCCCAAGACAGGAACCCCCAAGGGAGAAGGAAGGAAGGACGCCCCAAGCTGACTTGGAAAAGCCCTAGACTGGAACCCCCAAGGGAGAAGGAAGGAAAGACGTCCCAAGCTGACTTGGAAAAGCCCTAGACTGGAACCCCCAAGGGAGAAGGAAGGAAAGACGTCCCAAGCTGACCTGGAAAAGCCCTAGACTGGAACCCCCAAGGGAGAAGGAAGGAAGGACGCCCCAAGCTGACCTGGAAAAGAAGCTTGCAGAGTGAACTTGAAGCCAACGGTATGACATGGGAAGAGGCAAAGGCACAAGCCAAAGATAGAGAGGTGTGGAAGGATATTGTTGAGGCCCTATGCTACACAAAGAGTGAAGAGGATTAAGTCATTTTGTCCAGCAGGGGCATCAATCCCACACCCTTTGTCTGTGAGTCAAGCTCCTTATCAACTGAGCTACCCAAGTATATCATGGCAACAAAAATACTGTACGATTGCTGCATGGCTTGGGTTGAGAATGGAAAGGCTCCAGACTTGAATTTATTGTCACAGGATAAACTTTCCTGTTTGGAAAAGAAGTTCACCACCCACTGGTGATATAGATATTTTCAGGGTAGATAACAAGAGGAGCACAAACTATGAAGGCTTCATTTGTGGCTGACTGACTTTGGGATTGCAAAATATTCACAGACAATTTTGTGGTTGGCTGAATTCAGGTCTACAATTTCATTCACTGTTATATTTCTTCCTACTCAGTTGCTTTCAAACTGTTCTCTATCTCGCCAACAGAGTAATTAATGATTTTTTAGCTTTATTAAAAGTTAGCACCTTTTATGAGATAATTGCAAGCTTTAACAAAACTACTCATACTAGTCTTATGCATTGACAACATATATTTATTTTGTCGTAGGCCCTATCTGCCATGTTGAGGTCAGAGGGCAAATTGTTCTCAGCAGCCATGCCCCATGAACTGCTGTTCTTCATAGAGAGCTACTACACTGAGGCTGTCAACAGGTCAGTGACAACTCTTTTTTTTTTTCTTTTTGATGTACTAGTACTTTCATTACCTGAAACAAAAACAAAATTGAAATCTCACATCAAACTTATTTTTAAAAGAATTCCCTATATTCATCCCGCAGGGATAATTTGCTTCTAGGATCTGTCCCAAGTGAAAAATGTGACAACCCAGGCATCAGCCATTGTGCAGCGCCACAGTGTGGCATGAATTGACTCCACACTCCTCTACACAGGAGTAGTCTTGACACCTTACCAACTGCCACCAACCAAGCCCACAAAATATAGGACATCAAATACCATTGACCTTTAGACTATTCACATGCAAAAACTTACAGCATTTATCACTCCTCCCAGCACAAAATGAATTATGCCTCTGGACAAAGAAATGTGTTCACTGTGTTTACACGTTTTACCATGCAGTTCGTTGTGCCACAACTGTGTGCAGTTACTGATGAGGTGTCCTTGCTATTTACATAGAAAAAAAAATATAAGTTGTTACTTCCTGGTTGTATTGACTGACTCTGTCAAATCGAGTATAATAATAACTCTCAATGTGTGTTTAAGCTTTAGAAGGAAGAAATCAAGTTTTCATTAATCTTATGTTGTTCTAAGAATACTCTGAAGAGTGGCAGGAGTTGCCAGCAGTTTGGCACTACCGACTTCCTACCTGCAAATTTGAAAGCCACTTGGCCTCCCCTTACTTACAGCTTACATTCAGCATCGTCATCTGCATTTTCCTTCAAATCTTCATGACACAACTTGCCAGCCAAGGCTTTGTGACCCTCCAACAAAGGCCGTGCGATCCCCTGCAGGGTTGCGCTAACACTGTTGGGGAACCCGTGCACTATGGTCAATGTAGTCAAGGCACTGCTGAAAATTTTCTACTTATAGACATAATTTGACAGGCTGGGGTTTTATACCATACTGTTCTTGTAGAGTGGAAAATTGCTCAGTTGGTAGGCCCACTGTGTCCTGGCAGTGACCAGGCGATGGGTGCCATGGTGGGCTCCAAGTTTGATTTCCGCTTCGGACAACTTCCAACCTTCCTGGTTTTTTTCTTTCTTTCTATGGCTTTGACTTATCCCAGCACTGTGTCCATACCATTTTCTCTTATTGTAATGTTGTAGCTGAAGGATCTGAGAGAGAGTAATCATTATTGATAAATGTCAGTCTCTAAAATCAATATGTGCTCTACAGATATTTTGACTTCATGACAGTAATGACGTATGACTACAGTTCCTACAACCCGTCCAAACCCTACACAGACTACAACAGTCCTTTGGCCAATGCTGTAAGACATAGTTTCATCTCCCAGCTCTTCTATTATTTTCTGTGAATACCCTGTGCAACTGTTCTAGCTTTGGGAAAAATCAATATCATCATGTGTCTCCCCCATCATTAACAAATTTGATTTGCAAATTTCTATTTCAACTGAGAAACAGAAAATGATCTGTTCACAAATAAAGGGATGCAATCCATGATTAAAAGTCTCAACTGAACTCATCCACTCGTCCTTGTTTTTACCAACTTGGATATTTTGCTGTTGTTGGGTTATTGTTGTTGTTGTTTTGTTTTTGTTACATTTACATTTTTTTTCTTAGATTTATATCAGCGAAAACAATTTAAACAAGCAGAAAGACAATTAACTAATTTTTTAAAAATTTTCTAGTGTTTCAGGAGCGGAGTTAGTTTTACAATGATCTCTGCTGTTATTACTATGATTCCTTTACCTTACCAAAACAATAAAAAAGGGTTTCTTTCTCCTTTTTCTCTCTCCAGTCAAAAGTGATTGGCCAGCTCATAAACATAGCCGGAGTTCTGCCATCCAAGCTGCTAATTGGTTACGCCACTTATGGCTATTCCTGGAAGCTGGCAGACCCCAGCAACCACGGACGGCTGGCCAAGGCTGTTGGGATGGGGGATCCTGGACCTTATCTCAACTCCAGAGGCTACTACGCTTTGCCTGGTGTAAGTGTATTGGTATAATGTGTGATCACAGAACGATAGTATAGTGTATGATGTACAGGAACACCTTATTACACTGCCAACCATAAGAATAGATGATGACAGGTCATCATGTGAATTCGCCTCCATTCACTCTGCATCTTTCATGTCTAGTTTTGCATTCAACACCCCAGGAAATTCACTTTCTCATGAATGCCTAATTTGAAAGATAATGCTTAAATGGTCAATTGTTTTATGTGTTCTTTAGTTTGAAGAGTTTTCAATGTTTCTTCCTCTCTCTGATTTTTAAAAATGTGAAGTTAGTTTACAAAAAAATGTTACCACTTTATTTGTAACTGTAACCCTGTTTGTATGTGTCATCATGACCACAATATTCATGGGCAAACTTTGACGCGCAGCAACAAGGAATGCGCACAATGATCATCACCCAATGTGCAAAGTTTATTTACTCATCAGGTGTGTTTGGAGGTCAAGAAAGGTGGCAAGATAGTGGAGGACTCTGTCAACGGGGCCGAATACATGTACAATGGAGATGTGTGGGTGTCCTTCAATGGCTTGTACAGCGCAAAGATAGAGGTGAGTCTCATCACAGGAAAAACTATTGCTGTGAGTTGTTACATAAATAGCTCACTGGCCATGTTGCCTATCTGCAAGCTGGATATCTGCAGATAGAATATGGACCACTACTGTGAAAGGCTCTCTGACTGCAAGTAGTCAAGCAAAGCTGAAGATGAAATTATTTAACAAACACAATGCCTACAAAATTAGGTGTAATGCATTGAAATTTGAATATATTTTGTTTCAGTCTAAATTACCTTTAAAAATTGTATTGTTGGTGGTAGCCTTTGTCTTTAACTTTTTGGCAATGGGCATCTCTGTCACATTAACCCTTGAAAGATTTTTGTTTGTTTGTTTTGTTTTTTTATCTTTGCGGTTAGTGTCCTCACTGAAATGTGTCTGGTTAGGTTTAACTTTGTCTGCTTTTTTTAATGCATCTTTATTTTATTATTATTTATTTTTTATTTTATCCTGGGCTGTCATGTTCATATCAGCTGCAAGGTTCAAAAAGCCCAAAAATTCCAAGAACTCAATTGATCAAGAGTGGCAACTTTTTTAAATTACATTTGTAAAGAACTCAAACATAAAAATGTTAACATTTTGCTATCTCCTCTTCAACTATTTCCTGGTTATGATTTTTTTTTTAGTAAAACTAAGCCATCTCAGACTCAGTAGTGAGGTAAAGAAGGGTGTATGTGTATGTGTGGGTTGAAAATCTGTCGGAGGCCATGATGCCTTACGCAACTAGTGTAGCTGCAGCTCAGCCTGGGTTGCCCCAGATTTCACTTAGAAAAAGTGTCCCCGTGGCATGATTCAAAAAGTCTCTCTTCTTACTTAAATTTTACTGTCATCATCACCCATTGTAACGTGTGCAGCTTGTGTGTCATCAGGCATATTGCCGCTCATACGCCTCCACAAGCATTTGCCGTCTGCCGCTTTCCTTATAAAGTCTATGTTGTTGGATATAGTGCACTTAGAGTAGAGTGTCGCAGATTGTTCAGGGGTGAAAGTCTGGCCGGCTGGATCCAGCAGTGCCAGTCATGCGCCAACCCAAAGTTCCTATTTGCAAATATGACTAGTAGTTACATGTACTATTATAGCTGTAATTGTTTGTTTGTTATATACCATGTAGTTAAATAAAACTGTCAACTTTGTTTTCTCATTCCTTGTATCAGCGCTTTTGAGCATTGTTATATGGATTTGTGCGTTTAATAAATAAATTATTAGTATCATTTTATGCTTTTCGGCTTAGTGAAGGCTGGTAACTTTCACCCCTGAGATTGTTGATGTAGGTCAATATTTAGGCCACTTTGAGTTTAACTTCTGAACAGTTTCCACGATTGACTCGTTCCAGGCAGAATATGTCGTCAAGAGTGGAATCGGAGGTGTGGGATTCTTTGCTCTGGAATTTGCAGACTTCAAAAACATCTGTGGACACGGCCCGTATCCAGTGTTCAACACAGTCAAGAAAATACTGTCTCAAGCTTAGCAGGTCTCTTCAAACCATTGTAACAGTAATCATGATTACCTTTATTTAATTTTTGCACACCTCTCAAGACTTACAACGAAGGAAATGTTAGTTGGGGGGGGGGGGGGGGTAAATGTGCTTCTGTCCCCTTCCCACAAATTCTACTGGCGAGGGTACTTTTGCTTTTGTATTATTAATTCGTTGCTCTTACTAGCCGAAATATATTACATGATTGTTCTATAAAAATTTTTAAAATTATTCTGAAAATTATTTTTCACTTTTTTCCAAATAAGTTGTGTCGAGAAAAGGACTTCAAGTTAAATTTGGCAGTACACAAATTTAGACAAATAAATAAATAACCATGGACATTTATATAGTGCTTGTTTACTGTCATCACAATTGTATAAGCACTTTACAATACCATATCCCTGGCATAAAACCAACATGTAGCACAATATGACGAGATAAGCCGCCTGTTACTGTTAGGTGTGTTACAATATTTCGGACAGAGACAAGGTTGTCTAATCTACAACCAATTGGATGAGGTAAGTGTGGTTGAGTGCCATACCTCAGGACATAACGTCAATCGCCAGATGCTAAATTTAAGATGCTGTTTTTGGAATAAAATGTGTTTTTGGTGTGGGGATTATTTCAAGAGTACTCACATTTTTTAGTGTTTTGACTTATGTTTTAGGAAATTAATATAAAGGCAAAAATTTTCGACAATACCATGATTTTACTTGTGCCAATATAATATTATTCCTCCAATACCCATGCTTTTCTAAACTTCACTCATCCCTGTCCCAAGAAAATCAGCTTCCTTTTTTTTTTCTATTTATAATTTGGTGGCTTGTTGCATCAAATCTAATTGTTGTCAGATGCAAGTGTGTAAAGTAAGTTGAAATTAAAAACTTGATTAGCCATTGAAAAAAAAAAAGACGATATAATAATACATTTGCTAACCATTTGCTTGATATGAACAAGGAACACACACACACACTGATGACCCTTGTGTGTTGTGGGGCCCTAAAACCTCCAACAAACAAACAAACACGCACACACACATATGCACACAAACACACAATGTCAGCTTGAAGAAACTAAACACTCAGCAATCAACCTCATCAAGCCATTGACTAAAAAGAAAGGTCTTCAAAGAAAGGTCTTAAAACTTGTTGCACATTGACTACAAAAAATATTTTTTTATTTTTTATGATCTCAATAGGTTGTGTTTTGTTTTACATTGATTGCTCTGCATTTAATTGTTAAAATGTTTGACACAAATTGTTTGTGATATTATTATTATCTCATTATGGTAATGGCAGTCATGCTGAATGATTAAATGTGAAGCTTTTATTCTATTTTTTAAAATTCTTAAATCGTTTATTTCATGCCTATTGGTACATGACTGCAAGGTCACAAGTTAAACGTACTGAGTACTTTTGTACACAAAGGAGGTTTAAAGATCTTGGGTTTTCCTGTACCATAATGCTGTTATATGTGATGGCCATTGCTTATTTTTGTAAGGAGAGTTGATTTTTTTGTCATTGTAAATCATCTCTCGGTGGTGTCGATATATGTTTTGAGAGTTATTTTTTAGTGTAAATCATCTCTCTGCTGTTTGTGGTTTGATCTGTTCCCTCTTTTAACTAATTCCATCATCTTATTTTCCTATGGGCTCCTCTATGACCCTCGTGTGTCGTTGAGCCCTAAAACCTCCAATAAACAAACAAACAAACAAAACAAACATGTCAGGCATATTATGCAATGTAATGATACTACTATAAGAATTGCTTGCTATCACATTGCTGCTAACTTTGCGTTGTTTGTTGTTAATGTTGTTGTGTTTGTTTTCTCAACTACCACAAAATACTGTGCTAAAATGTGTCACTTGACTTCATATGAATGGACGCAATGCTTAATTAACTTTTTTGAACCCTGCACTTTATACAAGGGCCACACCACTTAGGTATCATCTTTCCATTAATTGTTTGTGCTGATCAGTCTCTGCCAAACAATAGTCATGGGTCATGCTGCGATAAAAAATTATGTCTAACGTGTGCCATAATTTGACGGATGCCGATAGAATTCCTTGGTTAAAACCAGTGACCGATACCAGTCAATCATGATATTTTCTCCTCCCAATTGTTGTGTCAGCTCTTTTAGCAGCTATGTCCACTTAATTAATGATAGGTTGCAAAATATTGAAATGCAATCTGAAATAACAGCTTGAGCAGCATGAGCTTTAAAAAATGAATTCTATCGAGTCCTCAATTGGCATTAACACTTATTGTATGTATATGGAAAAGCATTTGGCACCAGATTACAAAGCCACTGAAGCTGATGTGCATTCTTTAGACTTCCCTACTCCCAGCTTCTGCCACAAAGGTGTCAGAGGTCATGACCTTTACCTTCAACTTTCACTGGTCTGTACAATAGGTTGAAAAAGCCACTGAGACTGACAAACCAGATGATATTTTTTTCCTGTATCTTAAACAGTTTAGGTTCCTATGTGGGCTCAGAAGTGCCGTCTTCTTCCAAATAACTTTAGGGCAGGATGACTCATTAATTTCGGTTAAGGTAATGGATTTGAAGTTTACGACTGCAAGCTGTGAAATAAAAAATTTGCTTGGTTTCAAACCCATCTCCCTTCGTTGAAGACATATTGATGCATTTTTTAATCATTGTTTGTTGGAAGAAAAATTTTATTGTCACTGTTTTGAATTTGGGCTGGTTTTTACCACTTTTAACAAATTGTTTTGTTGTTGAGGATGATGTTCAGTCTGTTGAGGTCAGTAAAGATATTTTCTCTATATTTTATATATATATATATATTATATGTTCTTTGTTTCTTTTCGTTAGTGTTTTTTTGGTACAGCAAGACGAAAAAAAATTCCTGAACATTAAGTCCAAAATTATATTTCTCCTTTCCCAAATCTGTGACAGAAGCATGAGCATGACATCGACAAGATGAAATCGTATCCTGCATCTTTGTACCCGTAATTTGTTGAAGATATGAGTAAACTTTTATGAAAAGTACATACTTTGTATGAGATTGTTAAACTATTTGTTGTACGTATACGTGTGATGACAAACTGCTGCTGTTGTGACTCCATCCGGTTTGTCTCCCATTATGGTTAATGAAAAGTAAATTAAAGACTGTTTTTTCTAAACCTATGTCTGTGTGTATGTATTAGATTTGTTTCATTTTGTCCCAATTCTCTGAGGATTGATGACCACAATTATTCATTATTACCCTAATTTTCTGGACTCCTAGCATTCCTCTTTCTGACCTCATAAAAAAAAAGGGGGGGAGGGGGGGGATTTGTTGATGAAGTTGACGAGACCTCAAAAGTATAGGAGTTTGAAATTCTTTTTTTTTCCCACCTCGTCATTTTCTAAGGCAAAAGCTTTTTCTTTTGGTTGTCCTCACCCTGCATAAGGTTTAAGTTTAAGCTCATGGTGGTATGTAAAACTTATCTGTCTCCGTCTTTGCTGGTGGTTGGTGGGAGTCCCTGGTGAGCTCTTCTACTTCTGTTTCTTTTCTTTTACACTGAAGCTATCGTCTTACTATTTCCCCTTTTCTGTGATGTGTTTTTGTTGTCTAGTTTGCAACTCAGTGGTCATCCCTTATTTCATGCCTTTTGGTACATGACTGCAGGGTCACAAAGGGGCTTTAAAGATCTTGAGTCTTCCTGTACCATAATGTTGTAATATGTGATGGCCATTGCTTATTTTTGTAAGGAGGGAGGATATTTTTTGTCATTGTGAATCATCTCTCAATGGTGCCGATATGTGTTTTGAGAGATGATATAGTGTAAATCATCTCTCTCCTGTTTTTGGTTTGATCTGTTCCCTCTTTTAATTAATTCTTTCATCTTACTTTCGCGGGCGGTTGGTGGGAGTCCCTGGTGGGCTCTTCTACTTCTGTTTCTTTTCTTTTGCACTGAAGCTATCGTCTTAC
>JBCIKM010324962.1:0-11412 GCA_039654465.1 Melibe viridis
GGAGAGAGAGAGAGAAAGAGAGAGAGAGGGAGAGAGAGAGAGAGGAGAGAGAGAGAGAGAGAGAGAGAGAGGAAGAGGGAGGGAGATAAAGAGAGTGAGAGGGGGGAGAGAGGGAGGGTGAGAAAGAGATAGAGGAGGGGAGAGAGAGAGAGAGAGAGAGAGAGAGAGAGAGTATGAGAGAGAGAGAGAGTAAGAGAGAGAGAGAGAGAGTAAGAGAGAGAGAGAGGAGAGAGAGAGAGAGAGAGAGAGAGAGAGTATGAGAGAGAGAGAGAGAGAGAGAGGAGATAAAGAGAGTGAGAGGGGGAAAAAAGGGAGGGTGAGAAAGAGATAGAGGAAGAGATGCAAGCACTACTGGCACTATAATGTTAAACAATCATAACTTTATTATTTGTGACACTACCCCTAGTTGGCAACTAACATCCTAAACCAAACCATCTCAAAAACTGCACCCACACTTTTCTACCACCTTTTTTAAACTTCTCCCAGTTCCTGTGGCATGATCCACCATTAAAACCATATCATAATGTTTATTTCCAAATATTAAACACATTCTTGAGAAAAAAAATAATTCCTAAACAATTTTTTATGTTCATAATTAATATTTATGATTTACAACAAAGACCAACTTTTTAGAATCTTCAGCTTTTTGTGGCTGGGACAGCTCTTGTGCTGCATTGGCTAAAACCTGTTGAGACAATGGATGAAAAATGTTTATTAAAATAAAAAATCTAGTTCTGATTTATTTGAATATAAAAACATGAGAAAAAACCAAAAAAAAAACCAGGGAGATGCGATTGTCTGCTTTGACTTTTGAGTTTTTTCCTCTACAGACAGCACGCACTATTTTGCACCAAATGTAACTGTGGTAAGGCAAACTACACAGAATTGCATATGAATACAGTTATTGCATTTACTCCTCTGTTTGGTGACACTTTTGTCTGTGTGAAAACAAAACTTTGAATGTAAAAAAATCACATTCTAGGCCACACTCAAATATTGTAAGCTTTTCATTTAAGACAAAACTGTCTAAGCGTTGATGGTCTTTGGAGAAACTCCCGAGACTTGCCTATGAAAGGGATCATAAGAGAGCTTTTGTTGCTGCCCTGTATACCAGAGAGCGTAAATGGGTAATCAGAATAAACAAAAGAGGAAGAACGACGGACATTCATAGCCAGCAACCAGAATTCTAGAACAACTCTCACTGATTGATAATATAATTACTTTGGATGGCAAGATGATTCTCTGTTAAGAAACAAGTTAACCTAAAGCAAAAGGTGCCCTTGTTAAATTTCAATTTCAAAATATAGGCATATAATTTGGGGGCAGGGACAAGTGAACTTCTTCTTAATAATACATCACACTTTTCACAACCATTAATCTGTCAGGGGAAAAAATTGAGGTCAAAATATTTTTTATTTTGTCTCTAATTTTATCATTAATAAATAAACAAAAAAAATCAATAAATCAATAAATCATTAAAGCATTTAAGTTCACGTATATGCACTCCTGATAAAGAAGAACAAAATCATCTAAACCAGTAACATGAGGAGCAAAATGAAAATTGGGTTGATCTTTTGAAAAGGAAGGTGCTGCAACAGGAACATAAAAACGTCACCATACCTCCAAAATGTCCAACCGTTGCCTAGTGTTGAAGTTTCTTTCATAAAATTGACTCGTCAAATAGTCTGCAACCTGAGATATAAATGATAGATTAAGATATTAACCAAAGCAAGAGACTTAGAATTCAGCTTTAAAAACGTCCAAACAGGTTTAATGACAAAGGCTTCCTTGAGATAAAGAGTGTGATAGATAATTTTTACTACCAGTTGATTTACTTCTCCAGTGCAATAAGGTACACACATATGGTTTGACAATAAAGATTTACTTTTCTCACAAACTTCTTTACTCTCTCAAGGTCCTTTTCTTCCTTGAACTTCTCTTATGTTTACTTATGTTTCTCTTTTACTGGCTTTTTTCATTACTACTGTTGTGATTTTTTTTTGGTACCATACAATGCTCCCCTCCCCCCCCCCCCAAAAAAAAAAAACAACAACAAACAAACAAACAAAACAACAAAAAACAAAAAACAAAAAACAAACAAAAAACCCAACCAATTAAACAGTTGGATACAAAATTAACAAGAGCAAATCTGCTTTTAAAAGGTTATCTTAAAATAATCACGCACACAATGCAAATAAGCTTTTTGGTACGTTTTAAGATCCCAATAAGGTGCATGTATGACAAAGAGAACAATTCTCTTATATTTTAGATACAAAGTGAACAATTCTTCTATATTTTAGGCTATCTGCCCCATATAAAATGAGAAGGTTTCTATGGCAGCAGGCCATTGTGTCTCCAGCCTCTCACCGAGACAGGGCAGGTCACAGTCAGTGCCACCATTGCAGAGAACCGATGCACCATGTAGCTGCTAAAACTGTTGGTATTATTAAGATGAAGGAGGATTTTGGTAAACTCTGCAGCAATCTGAAAAAGATTAGTAGTGGGAATTGTAGGGATGGGAAGATAAAAAAAAAGAGAAAAAAAAAAAAAGAAAAATACATCACAGAATGAGGTAAACAAGGCAAAATTGTTTTGAAAAAAAAAAAACAAAAAAAAAAACAAAACATAAGCACCATTTTGGATAAGTACTAAAAATCTGTGAAACACACTACTTGATTCCCACCTATTACTGTTTATTATACTCCAGATAAAAACAACAACAAATTTTAAATAATAATTTGGCAAACCTAAATGCTCATGTGTGACAACAGTGTGAATGACAAAAGGAGCAAAAGAAGACACATGACCCAGTAAAAACGCTGTCCCATTCAAGACCCAGAAGTCCTCAGCTCCATTCCTCATTGCAACTACCAGTTTTTGACCATCAAGTTTTCAACTCATTAAATGAGAAAATCTCTTTTTAAAGAAAAGGAAAGAATCAGCAGCCTGTAACAATTCCTTACTTCTTCTAATCCATCTGTGTTCTTCCTTATCAAGCTCTCAGCATGTTCAAGACACACCTCAGTCTTGCCAGGGTTCTCACTAGAACAAATCAATCCTGAAAAATAAAAAGTTTGAAAAAAAAAAAATAACACATAGTTTTGTCTCTTCTCTCGACACCAAAATACAGAGTGACTGATTTGACCCTCCTCCGCCGTATACAAGATAAAAAGATACATAATATACAAAAGCACTACCGATTCAAGCCACAATAATGGCTCAGAGGGTTAAAAGCATCTAATGAAAGACAATGCTAATAATAAACAGCTGGGCTTGATAAAAAAAATAATCAAAAGTTGCACCAGCAGCTGCACTTAAAAATGGATCTCCTTCTTCACACAAACACAAAATATCAAACCAGATCCCACATTACGACACAGCTCATGATTTGGATAGGTCAGCATGGAGGTAATTTTTAGTAATTCTAAAAAGACAAAAAAAGAATTATGAACAAATTGAGAAGATAAAGTATACATGTAATTCCAACTCTGATTATAGTTTCATCTATTTCATAATGATGATGATGATCTATACCTTGACATTGTCAAAGTTTGCAAATTTATACTCGTTCCTTTAAAAGGCCATTTGGTGTTTAAGAATAAACATAGCATAGACCATTCACTATAATAAGAATTAACAGAAAACCTTGATGACTAAATCAACATTTAGCATTGATATAGCTCTCCTCCACAGTCATCTTTTGCAAAGCGCTTTACAATTCCATATCCCTAGCATCCAGCAAGTGTTTAATACACTTCACAAAACGCACTGTCAAAAAGAGACTTTACAAACTTTTTTAGACAAAGATAAAGCTTATCTAATAAGGGTATGACTCAAATCGCTGTAAGTTAATTATTTATGCACTGGCTAATTATTGATATAAAAGATAAATTATCCTACAGGGACATCAGAAATGAGATTGTTTGTTTGTTTGTTTATTGGAGGTTTTAGGGCCCCACAACACATGAGGGTCATAGAGAAGCCCAGAGGAAAGTAAGATGATAGATTAGTTAAAAGAGGGAACAGATCAAACCACAAACAGCAGAGAGATGATTTACACAGAAAAATAAATATCATCTCTCAAAACACATATCCGCACCAAAAAGAGATGATTTACAATGACAAAAAATATCATCTCTCACAAAAATAAGCAATGTCCATCACTCATGACAGCATAATGGTTCAGGAAGATCCAGGATATTTAAACCCGAAGTAATGGTGGGGAGCAGACACCTTGAATCAAAGAATTTGAAAATAGTAATTGTATGAATACAGTGTCGAGAGGAGGACAAGAAAAAGCCATAGAGAAAGATAAATAAATAAAGAAAACTACAGAACAAGAATAAATTGTCTAAAAGAATCGGACAGCCTCGGTAGTGTAATGGTTAGCATGCTAGACCAGCAATCCAGAGATTCATGGTTCAAGTCCCGGCCGTGGTGGTCGATTTTTTGAGACAATTTATTATTTTTCTGTATTTTTCTTCATTTATATACCTTTCTCTATGGCTTTGTCTTGTCCTCCTCTCGACACCATATTCATACAATTACTATTTTCAAATTTTTTGATTCAAGGTGTCTGCTCCCCGCCATTACTTCGTTGTTTCACACCAATATTACCGGAGCAACTACAGTTCTCGTTATTGTCACTTCCGTTTCATTGTGTGGGCGATACCCACTTGTGTACCAAAGAAAGGTTTAAATGAATTAAATTGTCTCAATGATCGGACAGCTTCGGCAGTGTAATGGTTAGCACGCTTGACCGGCAATCCAGAGATCCGTGGTTAAAGTCCTGGCCGTGGAGGTTGATTTTTGGAGACAATTTATTATTTTTCTGTATTTTTGTTTATTTATTTACCTTTCTCTATGGCTTTGTCTTGTCCTCCTCTCAACACCGTATTAATACAATTACTGTTTTCATATTTAAACCCCCTTTGTGTGCAAAAGTACTCAGTATGTCTAACTTGTGACCCTGGAGTTATGTACCAAAAAACATGAAATAAGGGATGACCACTGTAACCCAAACAGGACAACAAAACCTGAACTTGGGACAGAAAGGAATAGGGGAAAAAAGTAAGACAAAAAGCTTCAGTGAAAGAAAAGAAACAGAAGTAGAAGAGATACCAGGCAAGCCGCCAACCTCAATTCCCCGGTAGACAGACCACAGAAATGAGATTGAGAGGAATCTAAAACAAATTACCCTCCATGCAGTCTCTGATATACTTGGGTGCCCGGACTTCAGTGACTTTTGTGTCGTTGGACATGTCGTAAGGATCCAGGTCATCATCACTGAAAGCATAGTTTTTGTTTATTTATAACTTTTTTATTGGTGGTTTTAGGGCGCTACAAGACACTAATGTCAAAGAGGGGCCCAAGGGGAAAGTCAAATGAGTGAAAAGAGAGAACAAGTTCAAACAAATAATAGCAGAAACACTGGGAACATAATGAAAGAGGGAGAAAACAAAGCCTCAGAAATTACAAACTTCTTTCTCTGGAATAGTGGGGCACATTATTGGCTTTACCTGACTTAGCATCCTTCTTCTGAATAGTCTCCCGACTGCTTCGTAGATATCTGCAGTGATGTGCCTCCATTTTTTACGGTTTTGAGGAATTTGCGTATGTTTTGTAGATCTTGCATTATTGCTTTTGCTAAAATAGTTGAAAATGCAGACTCACTGCCTTGTCCATAGCATACACGACGACAAATACCTATCAACTAAATATGTTGAAAACAACAGACAATGTGAAATGATGAAAAATAAAACGATAACAGACAATAACTTCAATCCTACATTTAACATTTAAAAAGTGGGAAGAGCACAGGAAAATAGATTATATGAAATGTTATTTTCATAATGGGTACATTTCACTTCCGGAAACAGATCAATAATTATTGTCAAAAAGACTTCATGTTGACTTCAAAAATTATGGCTGGACAAGGGGGCAACTCACCTATCAAGTTCTTCATCATTGCTGTCATCACTATTTGATATTTGAACAGATTGCAACTTCTCTTCCATCAAATTTAGCTTTTTATCAACATTTGGTAAAAGCTTTGACTGTATAGCTCTATAATAATAATAAAAAAAGGAAAAAAAATAGAAAAATGAACGTACATAAGAACTTTCCTAGACAAAAATCCTCTGAAAGTTACTACTTTTACTTTTATTTTCTTATCAAAATGAAGATGTATTGCTTTATTAAATGTATGAAAAAGGATACAGTTTTAATTATCAATTTCTCTCGCCTAGTTTTTCAGACAACAGTGTCATATTGGTACAAAACAATCTTAACAAATACTTGCACTATAAGGGTAATAGTAGCACATGCATACAGGCTACAATTTTTGGACAATCTTTTCTCTAGCAAATTGTTTGACAAGAAAGAATCACAAATATCCTGTAAAAAGTCCTCTTGATGGATTGCAATGACCACCTTAACTTGAAAATAAAATGACATTTAATCTTTCATACTTCTCCAGTTTCATGTAAGCTACAAGAACTTCCCAAAATAAACAAAAAAACAAACAAAAAGAAGAAATGCAAACGGCAAAAAACTAGTCAGGCATAATTTGATATGTTTAGCCTGGTAAGACGGGTTCTTATCTCACATTTCAGCCTCAGACAGGCCAGGATCCTCTGGCAAGCCCTGATACGATAGAAGGTCTTTGATGATGGGGCTCTCTTTGTCAATCTGCAGAATAAAAAAAAAGATGTAAAAGCAAATTCTCAATCTTTTCATACCGTTCATTTTAAGTCGCACCGTCAGAGGTTTCAAAATAATAATGTCTTTCTTTGTTTTGTTTAGTTATCCTTATCCCTTCATACCACCTTAGCAGCGTCGGGACCCAGCTCCAAATAGCTGAGAAAATCTCTGGATCACAAGAAATGAAGACAGGCAGATGATCAGTGCCTAATCTTGCATGGCATAATGAGCAATACAAATGGGGTATTACTCGATCTTAAGCCAAACAATAGTTACTGTTGCCTTGGTGGTATCTGCTCATAGACAAAGACCAATGAGCCAATTTACCTTAAGGCGTAATGTCTTTCTTGGTAAAAATTAATTTGGAATTTTCCCAGATTGACAGCCTTGCAGCCTGTTCTTTTTTTTTTAATACTTTTGTCAAGGTGTTCTTTCACATTCAGAAGGCTCACACTTGCATCCCAGTTTATTAACCATCTCCATTAAGACTGGATGCTAGACCCATTCTATCACAGGACCATGACGTAGCAAGAGTACAACCTAAACTAAATTTGCCATTTATAGAACTCTGCCCTCAGGTTGAAAGCCGATCACATAACCTATATGCCACCAGGGAGTGGCTACTTATAATAGAAAAAAGGCCGATACATCTCAGCCATCATGAGGTTGAATCTGCAATCTCTGGGTTGAGAGGTGAGCAGAGACCCTTGAGTTGTGACAAAACACCTCAATATGTTTCTAATAATTTTTTTCCATTGTTTTTTCTATCAATTTTAACTCTAGACTTGTTTATAAAGTAGACTTACAAAGAACCAAAGATATAGTGCAAAAACATTAGTCTAAAGAGATGAAACTTATGCACTAAGCTGAATTCATAAATTCAATGTAAATATCAGAAACCATTTGATTGCATTCATCAAAGAGTCAAAGAAAAGCTCAAACTCTTAACTTGAGACCTATCATCTCTACCATCTTACTATTTACAAATATAGTCATCTACGTGAATTTCCAGTACAGAACTTGAAATTTGTTTCAAGACTTGAGAAACCAGGATCTTGTACTAAGATAGATTTATTTCATTTGCCTTCTCAGAAGCGTGAAAATAAACAGAAAATAGTGCAGGCACAGTGCCGAGGTGAGTCAAAGCCAAAGAAAGAAAGAAAAAAAACAGGAAGTCGTCAGAGGAGGAGGGAATTCTATTCTTCATATCCTTCTCAGGAGCTAAGTACTTTGACTATTTTACATCTCGTACAAGTTTAGGCTTCTATATATGTATATAACATTAGCAGAGCCTTGTAACTACTTCACTATCATGTACCTCAAACTCCAGCTGTGGTCCATCTGGATCCACAGTTTGAATCAAAGACTTTGCCACCGCCATGCCCACCATACGGATGTCGTGGTCGTTGCTTTCCAGATGGGCTTGCACACCGGGCATCAGCACTCCCAACAACTCTGCAAACACAAACAAATACTCTATTAAGATATGCTATGTGACAGGAAGGGAGAGTAAAAATTGAGAGAAAGACCATAAGCTCTAAAGTTTCATTCAAATCACAACCAGTTGTTTGTTTCTTTCTTAGTTTTAATGGCCCAGCAGAAGATAAAAGATGCAATGTGCTGCATGTGAATTTAGTCTAGAGTTTTAGTTGAGTCAGGAGACATAAAAAGAAAACTCACCAGTCACACCTTTTAGATGAAATAAGGACAAAAACAAAAGTAAAGAATGCCACACTGTTGATCCAGTTGTAACTTTTTCTTCAACCACTTCTGTTCATTTAATTTTAATTTTACTGTTTTCAATAACACCAAGTTGACATCCCACTCCAATCCTGGTCTTATGGGCTCGTTTGGAACTTAGTCTTTGGAGGAAAATCTCCATGAATGTTAAGATCACAAGAGGCCAGAGTACGCAGGCAACACAATAATTCCAACTTCTTCTAAAGAGGGAAAGTTAGCTCTTACAACTATGAAGAACACAAGTAGTGATATAAGATAAGATGAGATAAGATAATACTTTTTTCATCCCAAAGAAAAAAACATGCCCTGGGGTAAATTGGCTCATCAGTCTTTATCAATGAGCAGATCCAACCAAGGCAACAGCAACTATTGTTTGACTTAAGATCGAGTAACACCCCTTGTATTTCTCAAAACGCCATACAAGATTAGGCAAGGGTGGACCCATCAAGGCAATATACTTTGTCTCATTTCTCTACTTCCATAATAACTACCAATGGAAAGAATTCCAACAGTAAGAATGTCCTTATGAAAAAAAAAATCAACAGTTTAATAACATGGGTATAACATAAAACTTGTATGTTTATAATAGGCAAATGGTTTATCTCACCTTCCATTGTACAAGCCAATACTGAGAGGTAAAAAAGAGTTACGATGCCGTTTTGTTTTTGTAATTTGTGATCTAAGTCGGCGTTTATCTCTTTTGGAGAATTCAATTCTGTTAAAGGATATTTTTTTCACAGGCTTGCTAGATTGTTAATGAGAAAAAAACAATAATAACAACAACAACAACAACAACAGCAACAACAAAACACCCCAATAAAACTTGCTAAAACAAGATATCATCACATAGAATAGTTTTCTCCCTGACTTGCTGGACTAATAACGATCAAAAAGAAAACCAACTCTAAAAAGAAGACTGAAGCATGAGATAAGCTGCACAAACCACTTTTAAAAGCCGTCTTTTCCTGCTGGCTGAGCAGACTGATGCACAGCATGAGGGCTTTGGAGATGTACAGGTGCTGCTGGCTGGAGATGTGCTTCATGGAGCTTCTATCGCCCCACACCCTCAACAGGTCCATCAACACCTAGGAGGGATAGAGAAGAGGCTACCAGTCACAGCATAAAATGATGTATCACCTTCAGAAAGCCTGGGGTGCACTATGAAGCCTGTGCATTATAAAGCCCACAGTGCACTACAAAGCCCAGAGAGTATTTCTTAGCCCATAGTTCGCTACAAAGGCCCACAGTGCACTTTCAAGCTCACAATGCACTACAATACGAAGACCACAGTGAACTATACAACCTCCAGTTAGCCCCATAGTGGCAATGCCCCTCTAATTATTACCAATAGAGACAACATCATCAATTATTGACAAAGAATATCATCCAAACTGCAACAATAATTTTGATATTGAAACAACAAACCACTTACCTCTAGATAGATGATTCTCCTGGAGTGGTGTGATGAGAGATATCCTACAACATTGTGAAGGAAGAGTCTCTAAAAATAGAAAAGAGAAGTTATAAATATATAAGACACTAAGACTTGTTCATCTCTACTTTTCTATATATATATTCTCTCTCTCTATTTCCCTCACATTCCATCTCTTTTGATTTGTCTCTCCATTCCTTCATTTACCCTCTCACTCTCTCACTCTCCCTCCCCCTCTCTCTGTTTATATCTCTGTCTGTGTGTCTTTGTCTGTCTGTCTGTCTGTCTGGTGTGTCTTTCTCTGTCTGTCTGTCTGTCTCTCTCTCTGTCTCTCTCTCTCTCTCTCTCTCTGTCTGCCTGTCTCTGTCTCTCTCTACCCCACTCTCTCTTCTCTTTCTCCCAACACAAAAGCCCATGCTTCATTTCTTTTGACAGTTTCCATGTAAAAGTCAATGACAATAGCAGAAACAATACATTAACATAACAATATCCACAAATGAAATATCACAAAAATAAAAATTAACTTACAGGCTGTGAGTAGAATTTGTGCAAGAGAAGTTTCACACATATCAAATTTTTTATACTACTGTTGTTGACAACACAATCACCAAGAAATTTCTCCACCAAGCCATACCTGTTGACAGAGGGATGAAACATACATTACTTACAAATTTAAGAACACCTTGAAACTTGACATTAGAACAGGAGAAGATAATTAAGATAACTCTTTCCTTCCATCCTCATCATATCAAAAATTGACTTTGAGCAAAATAAATGCAGACAAGACAAGATACTTCCATTGGTTCAATCATGCAGAGCTATATACACAAAGTGCTAATCCCCAATCTTCATCTGAGGAATAGAAAAAGTTAATAAAATTCCCCTTATTAAACTTGCAGGGGAATTTGTTTCTAGGGTCTGTCACAAGCGGAAGACTGGGACAACCCAGGCAGCAGCCATAGTGCAGCTCCACATTGTGGTTGGCATGATGGCGCCGGCAGGAACTCAGCATCGGGGTCTGAACCCAGCTGAGCCACTAAGCCCCAAGTTTGGGTGCTTTATACCATATCCCAGGTAGGTGACAAAGGCATAATACTTATACCAGAGAGATTCTACAGTAATTTTTCTCCTTTATAAACAGTAAGAACAGCTTATCAGTTATGCCCCTTAGCTACGATGAAGTCAATTCCTCAGTTAACTCCTGTCGAGCACAAAATCTCACAGTGGTCATGAGGCTCACATCTGTCACCAGTGTGTTTACCGTCGGGTCATGTTTATTACCTATTTTTATTGTCCAATCCCTTTCTATCTTTCCAGGTCAAACCATAAAAATCACATGATTCTTTGGTACAATATCATTGGTCTAAAATTCAAGCTTGCCACAGTGGGTAGTGTGTAATGTTTTCCTGTAAACAAGCCAATCTCAATAGGTACGCAGGAAGTGGAATGGTATCAACGCACGGCTAACTATAGACAGGCCTAGTCAACGTGCAAATGCCCACAAAATGTGGAGGCGGTGTCAATTTTTACTCAGAATT
>JBCIKM010325071.1:0-11412 GCA_039654465.1 Melibe viridis
AACTGTCCATATCATGGACTCCATGGCATGAAACTGTCCATATCATGGACTCCATGGCATGAAACTGTCCATATCATAGACTCCATGGCATGAAACTGTCCATATCATGGACTCCATGGTATGAAACTGTCCATATCATGGACTCCATGGCATGAAACTGTCCATATCATGGACTCCATGGCACGACCAAATCATGGTGCTGGTTTTGAAAACAATAATAATTCCTGAATAAATTCTTTTTGTAATTTTGTTTACTTTATAAAACTTCTACATTTGTATCTATCGAACCTGACACAGGAATAAGTGAATTGGCACATGATTTCAAATTTTACACAAAACATAAAATTCTAAGTTGGGTTAAGGGAACAATTTCCAGTGAAACTAAAAAATTCCACCTTTCACACAAGTCTACCCTTGTTACAATCTAGATCCAAGTGTGCATCTCTTTCAGTTAATGTTTTGGTGCCATAATGTTGAATGCAACTGATCTGAATCGACCAGTTGTGGATTACAACGTAGCTTATAATAATGTAAACATGACGCTATTCTGAAGTCTTATGATACGGGCATTTTTGGGTAGTCTTGATAAAACGGTCATAGCTCACTTGTCTATCACCGCAGCACATTCAAACTGTCCAAATGTCAAATTAAGATGTTGTTCACTTATTATATCAAGTTTTGTTTGGTTTTGAGCACCCCAGTTTGGGCCTTTTTGTTCACACACCCGATATGTATATAGGTGTATGTGGTACTGTACTGTAAAGCACTTAGAGCATAGTGATGAGGAGGAATGAGAGCTCTATATAAATATTCAGTATTATTTTTTTTGTATACTTTAGACATGTTTGATTTGTCAGAAATGAAACAGTGAGGTTTGATTGATTGATTGACTGGTTGATTGCCTTTTCATGTTAAAAGTTTACATGTCCACTGAAATTTAATGTACTCACTTGCTTTCTGCAGGGATGTTGTTGAAACCGGGGAATTTTTAGTGTAAGACAGCCATCAAGTGATACAAGGTTGTGAGCTAGATTGATCTGTAGGTGGTGTCCTTATCAACCAATGTCACAATCAATATTTCTGTTCCGTTTACAGTATCGAGCCCTGGCTCCAATGTACTACCGAGGCTCTGCAGCTGCCATCATTGTGTATGATGTCACAAGGGAGGTAAGTCATGGGTGAAAGTTCACCGGCTGTGGCTGGCTGAGCTACCAAACAGAGCTGCCAAGTGCCCTGCATGTTTTGGAACTGTCACACTTTTTAGTTGGAATGAAAAGAACGTAATTCTGCAGACACATGTGTGAAATATTGGCTGCTCACTACAGCGTCGTGTGTGCTTTGAGCAGAAGGAACAGTCATCTTATTAATTGATTTTCGTTTTTCTTTATTCTTCATACTCCCCAGTCCAAGCAGACTAGCATGGTTTGCCTGAGTAAGTTTCGGGAAGGAGGAGGAGACTTGATGGCAGAGAGAGAGAGAGAGGGGGGGGGGGGGGGTACCGTAATAAAACTTTTAAGAGAGAGATTGGCGAGTAAAAGTGAGGGACGGAGGCACAGATAAAGGAAGGGAAGAGAGGAAGGGGAGATAAAGAAGAAATCGAAAACAGAAGGGGGAGGGGGGTGATAAAGATGTGCCTGCTTTGTGCTTTATCTTTTATAGTTCATTTTGATTCTTAAAACTCCTGCCATATACTATCATATATATACTATATAAAAGGTTATGCTCTAGACTCTACACTTTTCTTTTACCTTAGTCACTACCTATCAGTTTTCTGATTCCCACTCCCCACAGTCGTCGTTCCATGCAGTAAAGAGCTGGGTGCAGGAGTTACAGCGCCACGGCCCGCAGAAGATCATCATTGCCATCGCAGGAAACAAGTGCGATCTGGAGGATTTACGAGAAGTGCGGGAAAAGGGTAAGCACCTCGTCTGAGTCTCAAAAAACCTCTGTTTGTTGCCATCTCTCTGTCTTTTGTCTCTAGAGTGAGTTATTGGGGATAGCGACATTTGGATATCAAAGTGTTGTCCTCTTCTACTTATGAAACTAATGGGTAGTTGAAACCAGATAAATTTAAAGTCAAGGGACTGTGGGTTTAGTTTGTATTGAAACGTATGTCAGTGAAACTTTTTGTATTTATTTTATCATATGGCACTTCATATTATGGCTTGAATTTAAATTTTGATATCTTGTTCACTACACAGAGATATAATGGACAGTCCAACTTGATAATATCACCACCTATGAAACCACAAAGAGAGCGGTGTTTGATAACAGAAATGTTTTAACAGGAAAGAATCAGATTTTTAACTCAGTAATCATCCAGGGCTACCATGGAATGTTGGTTCAGCAGGAGGCAGCGAACCGGAGGTTTGACTGACCTGGAGCACTGTGGAAACATCTGGACAATTTAACTTGGATTTTTAAGAAAACAGCCAAACATTCAATCTGTTTGTATTTGATGCTTTTCTTATTTTATTGACCTTAATCTTTGAAAATAGAATTATGTTTTGTTTCCAACTGTCACTAGATGCGCAAGAATACGCCAAAGAAATCGGTGCCATTTTTTGTGAAACAAGTGCCCTGACGGCTGCGAATATAGGAGAACTCTTCAATGCTATTGGTAAGCTGTAAGCCTGCATAGCGTAATCAATGCAGCTTTTCAAGGGTTTCAAGTTTTTTAATTCAACCTTACAAAGTTGAGAATTTTTTGTGAAATTTACCAAGAGGACTTAAGAATAAAAACGTATCATTAGAGTTGGCTCTCTAAACAAGAGGCATTTTTGTCAGGTTTTCAATACATTTTTCTGTTTCGGAGTTCAATGCCTTCAATGATTGCCTCCAGCCCTTATCATCTGAAAATATTTTTTTTTCCAGCCATGCTGTTACCTAAAGAAGATTTAAGTGGTGCTGCTGTGGGTCCCCGCAATAATTCAATCAACTTGCGTTCCCGTGGCAACAAGGAGAAGAAAGTTTGTTGTGGAGGAGCTTCCACCGAGTCAAACAGGACGGGGAATTCTAAGTCAGAGTCCCGAGGGTATGCCAGGAGTTTGAGTTCATCCTCTTCCACCTCCTTTCCTTCTTGAAATTCAAAGAATGGCAGACTTGTTTGGGGCATTGGGGGATGTTTTGTTTTTATATTTACGAAACCTAACTCAGAAATGTATTTCTTGGTTTTTGGGTTTTTTTTGTTGCTACCTCTCCTATCCCCTAAACACTGTAGCAGGTACAGGTTGGAGGGGGGTGAAGGGGTTTGTCAGAACTTACAACCAATTTATCTTCTAAAGTCCATTTCACTTCCTGACTGCCACTCCAATCTACTCTGGAACTTTTAATTTTAATTTAGATGCAAACGGATGCAAAATCTCAAAATTGCTTTTGGTTGTAGATCTTAGTTTGATGTCCTGTGATAGAGATGAACAGATTTTATGTTTTTCCATCCCATTCATTAAAAAAGTGCAAAATTGCTTTTTCTGATATCCCTGAGACGAGTCTCCTAAATGTTCTATTCATAAATTTTTATTTTACCCAAATGCTTTCTTAGTGTGCCAGAGTATAATTGCGTATTCGTTCCTGTTGTCCACATGTTTAATTGATTTTATTAACTTACAAACTTTGTTGCCGAAATGAGTGACTGGACCAAGACTGTGATTAAGGTTTTGTTTACATATATACATACATCGTTATATATATTTCACATCTGATGGCCATGCTTTTCTGCCATGCTTTGACCCCAACGGCTTGTTTTTAATTCTCCAATTGAGATGACCCTGTAGCCAAACCCGCTTTGCGCTTTGGAATTCAAGAATTCATTAGCAGATTGCCGTACAAACAGACATGGGTTGTCCTCACTTGCTTAAAAGAAGTGTGCAGATATCCGAACCTAATGTGCACTTTTGGATACTTGTTATATCAAAAACAAATTTTGTTCTTTGACTTCAGCATGCACTTGTCCAAATCCTGCAGGTATCCGGAATGCGGATTCGTGGCAAGTACTCTGGTACTGTAATGAAAAACTTCACTATCAAGTTATTTTTAAAACACTGTATATTTTTCAAACAATCAAAACGAGTACAGCCACGGGTTTGATTCCAACTTGTCATGATTTCTGCTGTTTCTGTTTTTTCCTTTCTTTATATGGCTCTGACTTTTCTCTGTCTTTTCCATTTTCTTTGATCATCATCTTACAAACACATAAAATCTAAAATCAAAGAAATGACAAATAACAAATGAAATCACAAAGTTATCATCAGGGATGAGTGATTTTAGTGTCCTTCCCAGATAAGCCTTTGTTTATGTTGATGCAGTGTTGAGTCCACCCATGTTGAGTATGAGTGCAAGTGCTGAGTTCACCCATGTTGAGTGTGAGTGCAAGTGCTGAGTTCACCCATGTTGAGTATGAGTGCAAGTGCTGAGTCCACCCATGTTGAGTATGAGTGCAAGTGCTGAGTCCACCCATGTTGAGTATGAGTGCAAGTGCTGAGTCCACCCGTGAGTCCATTGTTCGTCTTCAGATTTGTATTACGCCCTATGGTAAATCAGCTCACTGGTCTCTGTCTGTGAGCAGATTGGCTTAAGATCGAGTAATACCCCTTATGTGTTGCTCATCATTATGCCACGCAACGTTAGGCACAGTGGACTGATCATCTGCCTGTCTTCATTTTTTGTGATCTAGAAGGAGCTGGGTCCTGACACTGCTAAGGGAGAATGGATAACAAAACTGAACAGATGTGTATTGGGGTCTGCATTGTTATTGTGTGCAGGTTTTTCTGGCTTTTCCACAAAGCTTCTTTTGTAGGCTGCTAAATACCCGTAGATCAGACGTAGATATGTTTGACATGTTAATCTTCAGTGCTGGATTCCATCCCATCGTTGAGAAAGAAAATCATTCCATTTTGTGCATATTGATATTAGATATGTTTAAATATCCAATTTCTTGCCTGGTCAGTTTTCATTGCTCTTTTGCATTCCCTTTCGAGATGAAACCTTAATTTCTGACAATGAGACATTTCAACGCCTTCCTGCAAATGTTTATCTCCACTTTTTACCTTTCCCAGAGTACCTTTAGCTTAGGTATGTGTGAAGCTCTGATTAGGTCAAAATGTTGAGATTTCCACTTTTTACGTGTTCGAGAAAAATATTCTTGTCACTGGTCAAGAACAGCCAGGGTATGTGTTAAGCTCCGATTTGATCTAAAATGAAGATAATCAGTTCTTGCAGGTAGCCGTTGTTTTGTATCTGTTGATTGAAGTCATCGACTGTGAGTGTGAGTGAGATTTGATGATTTGATGATCTACTTTTTAAAAAACTCAAAAGTTACCATGGGGGTCATTGCTTACAAGCAGGCATTTGTCAGGTTTTACTGGATGTTCTCTCACAATTCCCCAAGAAACAATTGAAATAGCTAAAAAACTAAAAAAGACAAAACCACCCGGTCTTTTGTAAAAGTTAATGAAATTATCCAAGTGTTGTTGGTATTAAGTACCTAAAATACACAGCAAACTGCGAGGGACATTGGTTACCTCCAAGTCAAGGTACGGGAAGTTGTAGCAATGCTACAAAACACACGGAGTGAGTTAAAACGAGGGTTGGAGATTCTTGGCTGCAAAGGATTCCTTGTGCACCACCACAATGTGCAGCTTGGCCTCAGAAATGGCAGTCTGTGTTTGCTCTGGTGACTCTCTGTGCTATTTCATAGAGAGACAATGGCAGAGCCTTCGTACGTAGAGGTTGATCCTGAAGCTGAGAGCCAATTGCTGTGTCTTACTCCTCATTTTTTAGTGTATTTGGACTAGAGATCAGTTTGCTTTTATTACATCTTTTGTGTCAAAATTCAGCTCTCTGAGTTTTGAACACTCTTTGCATATTACGTCACTGTAGAAAAATGGATGGTTTTATCTTTTTGGTACTTACTTTACTTTTTACTTTTTCTGTCCTCTTGTACCGTTAAGAGGGGAGATGCAGACATTGGTTGTGCGGCACCATCTGGGTAGCTGTATGAGCCGTCCTGTTGTTTTTGTGCAGGATGTCCTTGATGTCATCTGTCGTAAGGCAAGTGGTGGGAATGCCACCTATGCCTCTTGCCAGGCTGTCCCCATCTGGGTCTTCATTTAAAGCCTGTCCATTATGGTTGAACCTATGGCATAGCCTTTAAAATCATCAGGCCGCACAAGCTTCTCCACCACGCCAAGGCAGAGAACATTAGAGAGGCCATGTACAATATGAAGAGCAAAGGTGGCAGGACACAGCCTTGTCTATGAACCAGCCAGTGTTTCATCCAATAGTCCTTTTTGGTACTTTGTACCATCAAAACTTGATAATTTTCAGAGTTTTTGCAAAAACCCAAATATTTTTATCCTTTTAAATTTTTTTTAGCTATTCCATTTTTTTGTCAGGGCATATTAGAAGGACATCCCTCCTGTATTTCCCAGGACAAGGCCCAAATCATGATGTTCCCAGGACAAGGCCCAAATCATGGTGATGATGTCTTGAAGCAGAAGCTTTTTATTTTGACCTCTGCAATGAGATTCTCATTCAGGGCCATAGATTTCAGGGCAAAAATAAGAGATTCATGTTTTGGCGTTATCTTGCTGGAAGTTGTCTTTATTCATGATGATGAACAATAGCCTGGCACTGTGTTATCATTTCCAGTTACAACAAGGGCGGTGTTATCAGGGGTGGCAACAATAACGTTATTGCTTCTCTTGTGCAATGTCCCATTCTAATTTCTTTGCTATGTCACATATATCGGGTGGGTGAAAAAAAAAAAAGAGCCCCAAAACCAGAGCACTCAAAAACGATGTTATTATTAACGCAGTTTAACACAATTCAACACGATCAATGATCAACATCTTACTTTAACATGTGCAAAGGTTCAATGTACCACAGTCAGAGACAAGTAAAATATGACTGTTTTACGAAGACTATCCAAAAACACCCTTGTCGTAGACTTCAGAATTACTTCATGTTTACATGACCAATGTTGTAATACACACATTGTTGATTCAGATCAGTTGTATTGAACATTATTGCACCAAAATGAACTCATCATCAACTGAAAGACTTGCACAATCGGATCTAGATTGTAATAAGAGTAGATTTGTGTTTAATTTCAAAGTTGTTTTTTTCACATGAGATTGTTTCCTTTCTCTGACTTAAAGAGTTTTAAGATTTTGCCTCGTATTTGATATCCTGTGCCAATTTGCCCATTCCTGTTTAAAAAAAAAAAATTACAATAGTACAATAGATACATACGTTAAATATTGTTTTTACAGTAAATAAGATTACAAAACAATATCTGCACCAACTTTCATAGTTATAAAACCCACAAGATGGCCTCAGTAAAGCTTTCCGTCCGTTTAAGGCAGTTTTCCTGGTAGTCTTAATAGAATCAAGCTCATCTAACTTGTCCATAATCGCAGTACATTGAAATTTTGTATTGTCAAATTAAGTTGTTAATTATTCCTTATGCCAAGTTTTGTCAAACTACATGAATTATAACATAGTTTTTGAGTGCTCTAGTTTTGGGCCTTTTTCTCCATGTACCCCATACATCTTTTAATCAAAGAAAGGTGGTTCTGGCATATTTGCTAGAGATCAAAATTACAGAAAATGAGCATTTGTGATCAAGAAAATCAGAACTTGGGTGCGGTAACTTGATTGTAAATAAATAAATATAATTATTTATAAGATATGAAAACTACTGATTTCCTGTACATAGATATTTCTGTTGATTTTCCCCCATATTTTTATGCTTTTTGATTCCTTGAGAAAGGAAAATCAAATATTTTCGTTTGCTCTTTGTACATTGCTGACATTGCTTGCAGGACTGTCGTGGTGTGATTCAGTTCCGGAGGAGTTGTGGTCATTTCTTGCATTTCTGGTGGGCTCTGCTTCTGTTTCTTGTCTACTCTTCACTTTAACTGTAGTAACTATCATCTTCTTACTTTCTCTTCCAGAGTGAGCTGATAAAAATAAAACAGTTCCTTTGATTTCAACTTTCTTGTTTTCAATACAAGCTGCAGAAATTATACAAGGTGGTTTTTTATCATGCTCCGATTTGAGTTCAGCAACCTGTTTTAGACTCAGGATGCGGTTTAAACGTCCAATCTGACAATACCCTGCCTGTTCTCTGGGTCTCGCCCCATCTAACTAACTATTTCCTGTTTCTCCAACTGAAAAAGAATCTGGAAGGAAAATAGTGCGACTTTACTTCGAGGCTGATATAGAGGTAGCCGCAGATGTTGGTCCTGTTCTTTTGGTGAGGCCAGGACAAAAATCATATCAAATCTTTGCTAACAGTGTCGCAAACTAGTCCAACATTGGCAGCGCTATGTGGATTGCGATGGTGACTATTGCAAAAAATAAAGTGTGAGGCTTGTAGCAAAGATTCTGAACTTCATTTTGATTTATAAGTTATCCATCGTCTATTGAAAATAACAAATTTATATGAAACTTATTTATCAACCCTCGCTCATAGCACTCTCCAGTGCTTTGTTATGTATCTAAGACACTTTGCTGATTTGTGTTCTGTTAGTCTTGGCCCTGCCCGTTGTGCCATTTCATTGTTATGTGCATTTGTGAGAATGTATTTGTGGGTGTTGTATATTTCAGTGTATGTGTTTGTGTGTGTACGTTTGTTCTTGCCTTTAGATGATTTTTTTTCTGGTGGAAATAAACTCTCTGTAGATTTATGTGCATTAGTAGAGTTAGAGATGATGATGTTCTGTACTGTCCCTGGCAGGGTCAAATTTCATCTCCTCTTCCCCTCTTTGGTGTGAACATGACCCTCGTGTGTTTTATTAGCGCACTGACAAATTGAACAAAGAATGATTTGCCTCGCCACCCACCAATAGTTACTGCCATGTCAGGCTGTAGATCAGTTGTAACATTTTTGTCATTTTTATAGGATTCATTCGAGACTTTTTATCATCAGATTCAATCTTGGGGATTTATGATTTCTCTTTAATTCTTGTTTTTGGAAGATTTTATAACCTGATTCATAAAATGAAAAGTCTCACCGGACTCTGTATTTTTTCTAGGATTGGAAGCTGTGTTCATTTTTCACAGAACAGCGTCTTGTCTTGGTTTTACCTGTTACCTATCCTGTGGTGTTGCCCTGCCCATGTCGTGGGCATCCCGGTGGTGGTTACATCTTTTGTCAGACCTACCGGACAGGCTTCACCAGTCATCTCTTTGTAACATACATTGTGCGTCAGGGACATGGTATTGTAAAGCGCTTATAGAATGGTGATGACTGTGAATTAGTTCAACAAAATTGCTATGATTTTGAGATTAGTTTAATTCTGTTGGTGTTGAAAAAAAACAAAAACAAGAAGATTGTTTCATCCAGCGGTTAGGGTCTTCACTGTGAAAACATCATCATGTGTGTTTCTTATTTTGTTATTTTTGTAGAGTTCTCATTATGTGTTCTGTTTATTGCCCAAATTCACGCTTTCCTTCAAATACAACAAAATGCCTACGTGTGTAAGGTGGTGATTTGCAATGGGTCCGGAGGCTCGGTCTGACAGAATGAATGGCTGAACCATCATCAATCAATGATGACATCTTGTCAATTGAAATCATTTGAATAAAGATTACCACAAAACATACATCTCAGATCCCTGGTTAGTCTTTTTGATATATTTCCAGCTGTACAATCAATGTAGAGAATTTAAAAATAAAAGCACTATTGTGTAAAACACAAACAAAAAACAACTCCATTAAAATGGACATCTGTCCCCATATGAAAATATTCTCTGAAGGTTTGTCCCACGGGAAGACTGTAGGCGGTTGTCCCTTGTGGGCCCTCTACTTCTGTTTCTTATCTTTTTATACTTGAACTTGAAGCTATCGTCTTACTTTTTTTCCTTTTCTGTGATGTCCTGTTTGTGACTGAAGGGTCACAAGTTAAATGTACGGAGTACACAAAGGGGGTTTAAAGATCCTGAGTCTTCCTGAACCATCATGCTGTTCTTATGAGTTATGGCCATTGTTTATTTTTGTTTGGAGAGATGATATTTTTGTAATTGTTAATAATCTCTTAGTGACTTAGTGGTTTCGCTCTTTGATGAACTAATTCTATCATCTTACTTTCCCACACCAGACGAGGTGTAGTGCCAGAGTGATGATTGGCATTGGTAGGAAGCAAACCCAAGACCGACAGTAGCAGTGGTTTCCAACCCTAGACCTACATTACAGCAGCAGTGGTTTCCAACCCTAGACCTACCGCAGTGGTTTCCAACTCTAGACCTACCGCAGTGGTTTCCAACCCTTGACCTACAGTAGGGGATTCCAAACCTAGACCTACAGCAGGGGATTCCAACCCTAGACCTGCAACAGGGGTTTCCAACCTTAGACATACAACAGGGGGTTCCAACCCTTGGCCCACAGCAAAGTATATATCCCTTGACCTGCAGCAGGGGGTTCTAACCTTTGACCTACAGCGAAGATTCTCGCCCTTGCTTGACTTACAGCAGGGTGTTCTAAACGCGCTTTGTTGGGGGCTGAGGAGAGGCGTCGCCCAACGGGATAATTGAACTGCTGACACTAACACCAGTGACAGTGCATCGACAGTGAGCCCAAAAGGTGTGGAACCCCTTGTCCCACAGCATGTGATATGCATGTATGTATGCACTGTTGCTCTTGTGTCCTACTGCCATTATCATCACCACAACTGCCACCAGCACCATAATGTAACTACTGCTGCTACTACTACTACTACTACTGCTGCTGCTACTACTACTACTACACTACTGCTACTGTTACTAAACTACTACTTCTGCTGTTGCTGCTACTTTTTCAACCCTAACCATAGTCCCATCGCCGTCCGTCAGGGAGGTAAGGTGCCTTATCCCAGGGCTGCCAAACCCAAGAACCAGAAAATAGCAATGGAAAGAAAAAAAAGGAATTTGAGACAAAAAATAATCATACTTTTTTGAGGCCAAAAAGGATAAACTGTGTGTCAAGCATAAATGAAGTCAGACAATCTAGACGAGATCTTAGTTCACTTATTGGTGAAGAGATAGATCATACCTTTCTGTCAAATAGGAGAAAATTGATACATAATAATAACAGAAATGTTGAGGGATCTCTTGTTTGAATTCAACATAACATTATTCAGACATGCCAATATTACGGTTTCGCCGTAAAAAATTACGGCGAGCAGCTAAAAATTACGGTTTACGGGCGGGTGTCGCAAAATTACGGCGAAAAAATACAGTTTGATTAAGTGGATGCTTTTTTGTGACTACGGGGAATTTTCAAGCTTTTAGAATAGCTTTTCCTTTGATTAAGCCGGGATACCAAAGTGTACTACGTAAATAATACAGTATTTACTACAATATAATAACGTGTGTACAGATTAGCACAGCGTGTTGTTTGCAGTATTGATAAAACAGGCTAGCTAATAGATAC
>JBCIKM010325181.1:0-11408 GCA_039654465.1 Melibe viridis
CCCCCCCCCCCCCCCCCCCCCCCCCCCCCCCCCCCCCCCCCCCCCCCCCCCCCCCCCCCCCCCCCCCCCCCCCGCGAGGCTTGTTTGGCTTTACATGTCAACCCTGTTAGAGTGAAACTTAAAGGAAGTTTGGCTAAAGATGGTCCTGCCAGACAGGAGAGGCATAAGTTCTCAGTGCCTGATATTATTATCCTTGGTACTGTGGGCTTAGGCAGTCAAGTGCTGTTTTCTTGTGTCCACTCAAACGTGATTCTAGAGAGAGAAATAAAAAGATTTGGTTCTTCAAAATCATAAACTACCAATGAGTGTGTTTTGTGCTTTCTTGTCCATTCTTGGCTTCCATCTCTGGCAGCCATGTTTGCAAACTATGACAGGAATTTTCCTTATGTTATGCTATTTCCTTCACTGATGACATCACTTTTTATATGGTTGATTAGAGGAAGAGAGAAGCCAGTGTGTGTGTGTGTGTGTGTTCACTTATTCAAAGATATTCATTAAAAATTTATTACCAATATTTTGGAACTCGTTGAATCATTTTGTTTTCATTTTTCATAGAAATATCAGAACAAGTAAGTGTCTGACCTGTGTGTTCCTCATGAGTACTTCTACTTCTGTTTCATTCCTTATTAATCAAAGCTATCGTCTTACTTTTTCCTCTTTAAATTTGTGTCCTGTTTTTGTTGTCTTGTTTAGTTTTCAGTGGTCATCCGGTATTTCATGCCTTTTGGTACATAACTCCAGTCACAAGTTAAACCTATTGAGTACTTTCCTACACGAAGAAGTTGTGGTAGGCGGTTGGTCGGTGTACCTGTTAAGCACTTCTGCTTCTGTTTCTTATCTTTTAAACTGAAACTATCGTCTTACTTTTTCCCTTTTCCGTGACTTTCTGTTTTTTGTTGTTTGCAACTCCGTGCTCATCCCTTATTTCATTCCTTTTGGTAGAGTCATAAGTTAAACGTATTGGGTACTCTTGTGCACAAAGGGGATTTAAAGACTTGGGTCTTCCTGTATCATAATGCCGTTATTTGTGATGGCCATTGCTTATTTTTGTAAGGAGGGATGATATTTTTTGTCATTGTAAATCATCAAATAAAACAAATCTTTGAGCTAATTCTATCATCTTACCTTCATCTGGGCTCCTCTATGACCCTTGTGTGTCATGGGGCCCTAAAACCTCCATTAAAATACACAAGTTAAATGGGTTGATGCATGTCCCTGGTGGGCACTTTTGCTTCTGTTTCTTACCTTTTACACTGAATATATTGTCTTATTTTTTCTTTTCTGACGTCCTGTTTTTGTTGTCTTGTTTGCAACCCAGTGGCCATCCCTTATTTCGTACTTTTGGTACTAAACTGCAGGGTCACAAGTAACTTGTGTTTCTTTTCTTTACCACTGAAGCTATTGTCTTACTTTTTCCCCTTTATCTTCTGTGATATCCTGTTTTGTCGTCTTGTTTGCAACTCAGTGGTCATCCCTTATTTGGTACATAACTGTAGGGTCACAAGCTAAACTTACGGAGCACTTCTGTACACAAAGGGGTTTTAAAGATACTTGGTTTTCCTGAACCATTATCCTGTTAAGGGTGATGGCCATTGTTTATTCTTGTTTGGAGATATATTTTTTGTCATTGTAAATCATCGATATGTGTTCTGAGACTGAGAGACGATATCTATTGTTTAGTGTAAATCACCTATCTGCTGTTTGTGGTTTGATCTTTCAGCTAATTCTATAATCTTACTTTCCCCTGTGTTCCTCTATCACCCTGGTATGTCGTCAGGCCCTAAAACCTCCAATACACAAACAAACAAATCCTTTTGGTACATAACTGCAGGATCACAAGTTAAATGTACTGAGTACTTTTGTACACAAAGGAGATTAAGAGATCCTTGGTCTTCCTGAACCATAATGCTGTCATGAGTTATGGCCATTGCTTATTTCTGTAAGGTGAGATGATAATTTATGTTGTAAATCATCTCTCAGTGGTGTCTGTGTTTTGAGAGATGATATTCATATTTTTTAGTGTTTATCAGAAAAGAGGAAAAGTAAGATGATAGATTCATTGTACACTTGAACTTATAAACCTACAATTATGTACCAAAGAGGATGAAATAAGGTATGACAACTGAGTTGCAAACAAGACAACAACAACAGGACATCAAAGAAAAGGGCAAAAAGTATCTGGTGTACAGAAGTATACCTTAAGGCTGTGTGTGCTTTAAACCGGTCGCAGCGTGGCTCTAAAGAACTGTATTTGGCTTCAGCTCATGCACACCATGTCATGGACCACGCTATTTTTGTTCCATTAATATAATAAAATAAGCATAGTTGTTTAGGCCATCTGTGTCAGACTGTTGTCAGCTAGATGGCTTTGCATTTGTCGGACTGTTATTTATCAGCTAGATGACTTTGCTCGTCAAATGGCCTTTTCAACACTGTCAAGAAGTGCTTAATAAGCTATTCAATGCTGGCATCGGGCTTCAGCGCAACTGCAAGACAGATAAGTTACAGAATATAGAGATATGAAATACCTCATGATTCAGCCTCATAAGCATAAAAATTTAAGGGACAACAAAAGAAAGATTATAATCAAGAATCATTTAATTTCAGTTTGAAGTTGAAGCATTTAATTCCAAAAATGTGACAAAAAGGTCAAAATCTTTTTAAAAATTGACAAATTAATATGAAGTATTATGATCTAAAAGATACTGAAGTGGACATCAGTAAACTTAGATATTCATTACAGTAATTCTGCTCCACTTCATCCTTCATAACAACAATTATGGTATATACAGGGCGGCCCCAAAAAAGTGCCCTATTTTGATTTCCTCCCAATTGTGTATTTTACATCATTTTGCCTTAATTTTGAAATGGTCAAGAAACAAACTTGGGAAATTCCTTTGTTGACACAGACAATATAGATCAAAGCAGATAATATACAGTGGACACCTATTCAACAATGTCTTTGGGACTAGGCCTCTGACCTCGTTGAATGCAACCTCTCATTGAATAAGACTTTGGCCAGGCAACAAGAGATAGGACAGAATGAATCACTATAAAAAGATACTCTCATAAGAGTTTAATGAAACAATCGATTTGACAGGCCAAAACATCATGCTTTCAGGGAAAATAAGCAGATTCTATCTGTAAGCCTAAATAATGCAGGAGTAAGATTGGCCCTTGCCCTTTGCTCAGAATAAAACATAATCTATCACAAATGAGAATGTGACGGTACAAAGAAATCCTCAGAGCTGATAACGGCCACACGCCACGTCTCTGCTGTCCGCTTCTCAATCACATCAACGTACCTCCTCAGCCTCCCCACGCCTCGCACAATGCTCCAAACAATACCTGCAGCAGACATCTACTCTTAGTATTATTGATTAATATCCACCAACCCACTCCCTTCTCACATTACACACCTTGAAACCAGCAACCAGCAGCTGGCGTGAGCATGCATCTTCTTGAAAGGCAACAAGAAGCATTAAAAAAACACCAAAAAAAAACCATTCAACTTTTATTACAATAAAATACACTGTAAAATTTGAATGAAAACATTTTTTCCCCATTGTGGGAAGCAGTGCTTTGGTCACAAAGACTTTGTTGAATGTGACTTTATCAACTAAGAAGCTTGTTGAATATATTGTATTTACTAAGAATAAGAAAATATAGGGCCAAGTAACAGGGATTTCTAAATACCTTGTTGAATCTAACTTCTTGATGAATGTGACCTCATTGAGTCCGACACCACTGAACCATGTACCAGCAAATACAAATAAATGAGACCTCTTTTCCCAAGTATTCAGTACTAATGATAGACAGGTAATGCAAGAGAAATTTTGGCAGGAAAAGAATCTCCCACTACAGGCTACCTGGGAGTAAAAACAAAAAGGGTGCTTTTCCTTTTTTTTTTGGACCACCTTGTAAATTTTTCCCTTTTCATGACCTGTCTCATAAAACATGGGCTTCTAGAGAGCGAGGAAGGTCTTAGCAGCATTAAAATTGCGTTGTTTGAGTTTTTATTAATGAATACAAAAAAAAATTAAGGCTATGATTCAGTTTAGCACCTCGATTCAGACAAGGATAAACTAGTCTATTTTGATCAAGGATTGATGCTACACTTATTCTGTCTCATACTTCATATTCTGGTCAATATTGATAGATGTGTGGTCAACAGACCATATTAAACCATCCCCCGCCAGTCAAATGAGGCAGGTAGGTAGTGACCATTAGAAAGAAGTCACTTACAGGGTCACACCACTATGGTATAAATCATTGTAGTACTTATTATTTATTGTTAAAAAGAAGCCAGGACACCAAGGCTTTATCAGAGGATGGGTAAAGTACATGTATCTCAATAGAAATAGAAATATGATGCCATGAATACATCAATGATACTTCAGTATTTTTACTTCTAGCTGTTTAGAATCCATCACAAATCAGCTTCAAAGCTGATTACTCCATGTATCACAGTTTGCTTAAAAATATCACATTTAAAACATGAAAACATGAAACAGTTTGAACCACTTCACTGTTCATAATCTATTTCCAACATTGCACTAAATCATTTTTTGTCTATAATATCAATGGCTAATTTTGTAAAAGTAAAAGTCAAATTGTAGGTACTATTGCTGGTAATCATGAAAACTCTCAAGGATAACATTGAGAAAGTCCTCCATGTCCTCAATTGGAATCTTACTGATTTTGTGAAGATGGTGTACAACCTGAAAGTGAAAGAAAAGATTGTGTCCATGAATAAATTGTGTGAGGATTACACCAAATCCTAATCACACTTTATTCTTCAGAAATATACCATAACAGACAGTGTAAAAGTGTTCCAGCTCTCTAATAAAAGTTCCTTAGAAGTGTGGTGCATGCCTTCCAATTAAAAAACCTGATCTGTCTATTTAGACAAAGACAATTTTCTACACTTCTCCGGTGGGAAGCCCTGATCACATGAGAACCTGAAGAGTTGAAGTTCAGAAGTAAGTTTTGAGAAGATTGAAACTTACACAGAAAAAAAAGGGTAAAAGCTTAGATGACCTTTAACTTAATTGTCTGATTGAAACATCTTTTGATATGTTGTAGCACAGGTCAAATTTGCCTGGTTTGTGGTAAAAACCCAAAACTATATTTTCAGACTAAGACACTTCTGTATCTTATATGACGATATATTTACATACTCATAGTGAGATGAAGCACCTTGGCCTATGAGAAATTAGAGATTGATGATAAACGGGGTCCTGGGCATGTTAAAAGAAATTTTTAGCAGTTCAATTTAAAAAGTTGATGTCAAGCAAAAAATTCCAAAGGATTCAATATTTTGCATACTGTTGACTTTTTGCTTGTGACAGGCTGATGCTTCACAGTGTTTAGGCAGCAAGGAAAAGAAGAAATAAAAGGAACATAAAAATCGTAAAGATAAAAATTTTTTTAATGTGATGTCTAAAACTTACCAGGTGTGTCAGGGAATCATCTGAGATATGAACTGCAGTCGCCACTGTGGATACAGCTAATAGCATCTTGTCAGCCTTCACTGAGGCAAGCATTGCTCTAGAAGAGAAAATGTAAAAGGAAAATTCATGTAAAGGAACAGCTGTTAATAAAAGCATATGAATCGTTCAAAGTTTCAGAACAAAAAAATCATAATGAGAACAAACAAAAGTTTAAAGATGCAGCAATATCCAACAAATTGAATTCAAACTTTTTTCATCCAATAATAAACAAATTGAATTTTATCCTCTTTTCAAATGGAGATTTTGGACTTACTGCCATCATCACATTATCTACATTAATCAATAGATTGATTGTTCATCAAACCTTAGCTCTAATGCCAACAGGAATTACCCATTTTTGCAAGAGACCAATGAGTAATAAATCCCTTGGTAAAAGAAATTACAAACTGTATTAGGAGGCTTTAATCAAAAATATCAATAAGTTAGTCTATAGGTTATGTTATTTGAAATAATCTCCCTCTAACAAAAAGAGATGGTGGTGGTCTTTACTAATTGATTATAAATTTGCCTCTCTTTTCACATGCTAAATGACTTCTGCTTAGAGCCCATATCACTTGTGAGTACACTTTACTGATGAACTGACCTTTTTTAACTGTCCTTTAAAAGCAGGACATGTCAAAAGTTCAATAAGTGCCGTTTTGTGCTTTGCTTATCTACCAAATGTTAATCGATCAATTTGCATTGTTGCATGATGTTATCCGAAAGTTTAAAGTATGTGTTTTGAAAAATGAATTTTTACTCTCATTGTTCTCTCAAACAAGGTATTATAAATCAAATCAACTACCTACTCCACCTGAGACTAAGAAGAGCCAAATTTGTAATTTTTCATGTACCAGCAGATAAAAACTACTTCTTGTTATATTTCATTGCTTTGAATATCATTTAATCATTAGGTATTAGAAAACCCTTAACATTATAGAACTATATATGATGAAAGCTATAAAAATAATAAAAAGCTATAATTTTTCAGACATCTATAGAGACATGAAGCTTCAAAAAAACAACTCATGGAAGGAATGATGGAACGCAGACAAGGAAGGGGTCAACCCAGAAGAAGATGTTCACAGGATGTTATGGAATGGATCAGTGCCTCAATAACCAAAAGTGGAGGAATGTCACAGGACAGAGTAGTGTTTCAAATGGCAGCGTGGGAGGCATTGTCTGCAAAAGATAAGCCATGAAGAAAAGACATAAGATTTAAAAACTGACAGGCTCGTAGCTTCATTTATTTGATATCCAATAATTTAAAATTCGAGAAAAGTTTTTTTCAAGACTGATACTGCTGTGAATGGTAAGACATAATTTCTTATTTGTTTGCCCTACTGATGCTCCTTGGAAGTACAGAGAGTTCCTGGCAGAAGTCTAGCAGTCTTCAAAAAGAGCCTGTTGTAAATGTCTGTATGGTGTAGGTATATCAGAAGCAAAATCTTGGTAGACACATGGTGGTAAACTTTGATATCCAGGAGATTGCCATTTGTGTTGTGACCTGCATCAAAAATGTATTTAAAAAAAAAGACAGAATTGATCAAAATTTGCTCTACTTAAACATTGATTTTGAAAATATTGATGAATGAAACTTACACCTGTTCCAAACCATATCAAATTGTTAAAATAAACTTTTTAAAAATCCATATAAAGTAATAACACTTGTATCATCCCATATTTGATTTTCATCTTTATTAACAACTTTAATAACAGTAGTTTTTAATGTTATGATGGAGTTAAGAGAAAATCAACATCATTCAAAAATTCGACTCTTAAAAATGTTAACCTTTGTAGCAAAATCAAAATAGATATTTAAATTCAAGCTGGTATTAATAAGTCAAGCATTTTAAATAAACCTTGTAGATTTCTTATCAATAATAGACTTAATGTTTTGTTTGTTCATTTGTTACAAAAAAAAAGAATCTGACTCTGACTTTCTATGATGAGCATTCCAAGCTCTACTTATACAAAATGACAACTCCTTTCAAATAGCTAAACCCACCAAGAATTTCTAAAAAGATTTCCACATAATCAAGAATAGAATGAGAAGAGATGTTGTAGGACAGAGTTTTAAGGACTCTAATTTCTGATTGTAGAATCGCCTCCATGTTATAGGAATACCCAGCTTCAACAAGGCATCTTCTGGCTCGACGGACAGTGATAAACTGTGAATAAAAATGTCTGAGTGCATAAGGATTTTCAAATAAACAATTCCAATTTTTTTTTTTTTCTTTGATCACTCAAATGAAATTTAACATGACATGATTTTCACTCAATGTTGTAACTATACTATTAAAATTTCAAAAGGAAATGATAGCTTTTTTACCCTAAAAAGATTTACAATCTGATGAAAGTGGTACCTCAACCAGTGAGTTGATAATGTATCTTTGTACTTTTGATATTAAAAAAAAAAACCAACAGATTTAGTCCTCTTTTGTCGGATATCACCCAGCTACAATAAACTTAAAATTTGGCTGTGTTATATTTATCAGACTGCTTTAAAAAATTATACTCAATCCAATATTATATGTAGAGAAAAATTAAACTAAACCTTATAGTGTGAGTGAAGTTTGCTTGCTATTTGACAGCAAGACAAGATCCTCAAAAAAGCCTGGTTCCTGACTCTCTCCAAAATTGCTTCCCACTCACTCTTCTTCTTTGTACTGATTGAGTTGCGTACATGGGAATATAGGTGTTCTAAATGCTTTTGCATAAACCTTGAAATGATGAGATGATACAAAAAGCTAAAATAAAGGAAAAGCTAAACAAATATTTTGAAATACATTTTTTGATTTTCAAGAAGTTTTTCAATTCATTGAGGGATCAAAATTCAAGATATCTTGATTTGTGAGATATTTACTCATAGGTAAATTTTTCTTATACCCTGACACATTCCTTTAAGCACATCAATCCTATAAAGTGCATCTCCCACCTGCTCCCTACCAATAAGACAGGTCAAAGAATGGAAAAAACAAAACAAAACAAAGGTGACTGACAAAATGTGAAAAGGAAAGACAGAGACTGAAAAGAAACATTTGACACTTTTCGTCCCAATATTAAGTGGACAGCATCAGTAATTGATGATATTTATTGTCCAATTGATATGCTTTATGTTTTCTTCCTTGTGTGGTTAAGATTACATTTGTTTTCTGTTCTTTGGATGGCATAACTTGTAAACAAGTGCTGGAGTCATGGTTTGTCTGTGCACCTACCCCTAAATTTTGCTCTCTAACAAAACTAGGGTATGACATAATGCAGTTAAAGTAGTTTAAGAATGCAATTGAATATTAAAAAAAAATTAAATTGCTTAACCATGACATTTACTCAAGACACAAAAACTACCTGGCATTTGTGGCAGAAGCTATTACTCACCTTATCATATGTACCATAAATACTTAAACTCTTGATGAATCAATGAAACAGAATAGTAATAGACAGAGAAGTCACAATCCCCAATTTCTTAATTTTTTTTACATTTCCAAACACCTCTCCACTTAACCAAAATCCTCAAGCTTCCTGAACTAACCTCAAATATTTCACATTCATGTGGCAAAATGTTATTTCAAGAAAGCTTGAATCAAAAATATTTTTAACATGACTAAAAGATTGAATTGTATTTTCAAATTCGAATCCCTGAAATTCAAACCTTGAACTTATAAATGAAATGAGAATTATCAAAATCATAACACTCATACCGCCCAAAAAGATCCAAGGCAGAAAATTTTGCCTCATCTGGCAGATCAAATCTTTCACACATCAGGATCACATATTCTGCATATTCTCCAGTGCAAAAGATGGTCTACATAGGGATGACATTGAGGTCTCAAAATTTCATAGTCAGAATTCGCAATGATCCAATAAATAGCAGAGTAGAGAAATAAGACAACAACTAAATAAATATTAGGCAATTACCTTCGTTACATATTCCACTATTTATTCACATTTTATCGTTGTTAGCTCTTTTCTTTTCCTCTTTTTTTTAAAAAAAGAAACGTTTTACAAAGCATTGAGACCAAAAAAAAAAAAAAAAAAAAAAAAAAAGCATGAAAAGAGGGAGGGTACATCTTAGTCCTATGAGGAATAAAAGAGTATTATCAAAGCTGATCATGGAAAAAATAAATGAAATGATTATGGTTAAAGTCAAAATTCCTTTGCTTGTGATATTCTATTCTATTCTATCGACATCTCACTTTATGAAAGCACACTTACACTTTTATTCAAATCATTCTTTATACTCAGAGTGTTGCTGACTGCCATGTTGGTTAAACAGTCTTGCAAAATAGCCGGGCTTGATCCATTTGCTTTGTTATTAAATAAAGGCTCAACTGGAGTTCCAAATATGCCATCGGATGGGCTTCCCATTTCCTGGTAAGCATCGTGAAGACCAAATGAAATAAAAACTCTTTGACTTCAAGCAAATGAAAATCTCTCGCTTCGATGATCAAAAAACAAAAACAAAAACAAAAACAAAAAAAAGAAAAGAAACCCTCAGGTCTTAGAGAGAGATATAACTACAAAGACATTGAAACTCTCTTCAGAACTTTAGCGAAACAACAACAAAAAAAAAGAAACAAAGAATGAGAAATGAAAGCGAAAAAACGTAAATAGCTTCAGCTACATATATTATGAAAGATCAGGGAAACACTTTTATCCACTGTTTGAATAAAATGGCAGAAATATCTTCTTTGATTACAATTTATTTACCATGCCAAATCTTTTCGTAAAGTCGCAACACAAAACTTGATAGTGGGCGTGGCCCTTGTCGTTTGGCAGATTTAGATATTATTTCATTCAATACTTGTACTCATCCGAGGGCTTCAATTTTACAGGTTGTACTGGAGCACCGTGTATTTGACAAATCATACGGCTTGTACCAATTCAGCAACCTTATGTGTTTGATATATGTTAAATAAATAATTTTTTAAACTCTAATATTTTTTGTTTAAAGCCAATGGCTTGATCGTGTATAGTTCGCATAGATTTTAATCGATCTTACATGGTAATCGTGTTTCTCAGTTGAGTTGATAGTCGTCTGCTAGAAAAGTGTTCTGTTTTCATGGTTTCAAGCTCAGTGGTTCTGAATCAGAATGAAGGCACTCATTGGCGTCTTTTGTTGATCTTGACGAATGTTTTCAGTCCTCCAATGTTAAAAAAACGATGATCGAGAAATCAAAACAGAAAATTCAATGTCGGAGCTCCTTTATTTCTTTTGGTTGAATTTCATGTCTCTCTGCTTTCATCAAAGACGCAATGCAAATCTAAAAGAAATTTGGAAGTTATTTTCATTTGTGTGTTTCATATTGGTTTGGTCTTGATTATTTATTGTTTATAATTGTTGTTTGTTTATTTGTTGTTTTGTTTATTTTTAGGGGAGGGGGGGGGGGTTGGATGGAGGTGTTTTCGTTTCTTGTGTTTTTACTTGTTGTTTTTGCTTTTGTTTTGTTTTTGTTGTTTGTTTTTTGTTTGTTTTTTGTTTGTTTGCTTGTTTGGTGTTGTCTTTTGTGTTTGGTTTTTGTTTATTTTTGTTTTTGTTTTGTTTTGTTTTTTGTTTTTTTTTGAAAGACCGGGGGTTCAAAGGTGAAGATTTTTATGGAAAGTTGAGAAAATGGCCAATTACTTTTTTCCCCCTCTATATAATTTATATTAATCAATGGATTTTGAGGGCGGCTATGTCAAAAGTAAAAACGAAGTTCTAATAATTCTTCTTCTTTTTTTAATTAAAAAGGACATTTTGAAAAATAAGTTGATTCTATTTCATAAAAATCTTGATTTTTGAAGTCCAGGTCTTTCAAGGGCAATAACTCTGTGAAGTTGACACTTTGTTAATGCAGAACAGGTGGAATTTTAAAATTAAAGGTCCCTTCTATCATATTAGCTTATTGATAAAATCCCCCCCACCCCCACCCCCCC
>JBCIKM010325291.1:0-11407 GCA_039654465.1 Melibe viridis
ATCAAACCGTATTTTTTCGCCGTAATTTTGCGACACCCGCCCGTAACCCGTAATTTTTAGCTCCTCGCCGTAATTTTCATGTCTGAATTCTGTGTATTTCTGTCATGGATATTATTGGATATTTATCAATTGCTGGATCTTGGCACACTGGTAAGTGTAAAAAAGAAAAAAATAATCTAACTGTCCTCTCATGATACTGACCCATTCTTGTAAAAAAAACAGTCAACTGCTATTTGTTGTCAACAGGCATGGTATATTCTTTGAAATAATACAAAATAAGGTGGATTAGAGGCTACTTTCTGTCTTATTCATGAGTTACACATCCCCCTTTCCTATTTTTGTGCAAAATTTCTCTGCGCAGAGATTTTTTCTTATTCATCCCTGATGGTGACAAATATCCTAAATATGTTTGTTATTTTCCATGAAAATATTCATAACATATTGTATTTTGAATATCTTATGGCAATTACAAGCAAAAAGGAACAATAACCTGTTTCAGGCCATGATTATGTTGTTTGTTTACATAATTTTTCTGCCATTTTTTTTTTACACTTCAGTTTCATCCTACAAAATTACACTTCAGTTTGACAATATCTCACTAACCAATACATATTTGTAATCTTTAGGGTATAAGCTTTGCAATGGTATATAATGTTATAGGGTTTCTATACAATAAGTTCCTTTTATAGTGAATGTTCTAAGTCCAGTGCAGAAAAATATAATTTCCCTATTTTTGCTGTGGGCTGAGTCAGTATTTTGGCTGGTAGTTAATCAGTTAATAAAAGGATTTCGTTCAATTTTCCTTATGATATTCCAATTCATTGCATAAAAGATGCTTGTACTTAGTAATAAAATACAATTCTTGGTATACAGACATGATTAGATCCATAAATATGGCATAATTTTAGGGCTAGGTGCTTCAGGCATTTAATGGGGCTCAGCCCAGTCTGCTTGGTAATGTGATAAACAAGGACTGGCACTTCAAAACCTGAGCATTTGTAGCATAGGTTTTCATTCTTCTTTGGATCCACCCACTGACCATGACAACAGACGTCCTGTATGCTGGCAATTTTTCTCTTTAGTCGGTTGCTCAACCCTACTCCCCCCCCCCCCCCTGCTCCAAATGTGGAACCCCCAAACAAAAGGGTCTACCCTGGGCTTGCCAAGTAGGCTCTCACTTCACTGAGAGGATGCTGGAGTACAATAATTTAATATTGCACAGAAATCATTTACAAATAATGAATTACAACAAGCTGAGTGGCTCAGACACAATGCCCGCAGATTGGGCTGTTCAGTATCCATCAGTCGGGGAGCATCAAGGTGGTCTTTGCCATGTGCGATTAGCAGTCACCCAAACATTGCGGGGTAGACCGTGGTACCCCGGGAGCTTTTACCCTTCTGCTTTGCCACTTCTTTATCTATGTTGGGGGGGGGGTGGAGGCTGCCCCTTGGGAGGTTTGCAACCCATTCATTTTACATTCTGTGGGTCGAGGGCACCAAACAAGAGATAGTGCCCACTTTCTCACAGAGTTCCATGTCAACTTCATCCACAGATGTGGCCCTGCCCCAAAGAGAACATGCGTACTCAGCGGCACTGAACTGAACCAAACCAAGATGCCTCAAGGATTCCTACTGCCGAGTCCACTGTTCCCCTGAAAACCTAATCCTCTCTTTTGCCTCATATAGGCAAGGCAGCTCACCAGCAAAAACTCATGTCTCGGCCGGGAGCTGGGGAGGGGGGAGGGGAGTGGGGGGTTACAGCTCAGGCTAGAGGGTCGGGTGAGCAGTACATAATCACAAGATAAGAGGAATATGCAATGGCATGTCACTCCAGTTGGGCCGACACCTTTTGGAGGAGCAAGATCAAGAGAGTGCAATTCATCCCAGCACCGGGAAGAGATGAACGCTTTTGGCTCGGTAATATATGCTCACACATGGGTGGTGGATGTCAAGGAGTAGAAGGAGGGATAGCCAAAACAATTATTGTAAGAAGAATCCTCTCTCCGTTAGCTGGGACTAGTAGAAAATGTGAGGACGTCATCAGTGGACATTCAATGAATGGTAAAGACACAACTAAGTAGAATCAGATCCCATCAGTATCTGCCAAAACTTCTATCCTAATGTGTAAAATGCCATCAACTTTTCTTCATCCGTTAACCAAGCATTCCATGTCTTCTTGAAAAGAGGGCTTATTTCTATAATAATGAAAAGCTTGGTATATAGAAGGAGCATAGTGTAGATGTAGACAGACGAGACAGAAATTAGGCTCCGAATGGGATGTTTCATGCTTGGTGCAAGGAACAACAATCTAATTATGCTAACAAATTTGATATGGGACAAAGTAATACCTTTGTTCTGTCCTCGATAGTGTACCAGATTTTATTTGTGGAGTTTTGTTTTTGTTTTGCTGTCGTTTATGTTTTGTGAGTTTGTTTGTTGGCTTGTTTTATCTCATTTTTTAGCTCTCATAGTTGTTCCAATTTGACGACCAGGAAACAAGATCAGCTCAGTAGAAGGGAGAAAGGCCTTTTTTTTTATCAGCCTCCAAAATGATAGGGAAAGGGGATGCCAAAACAAAAAAAACCTGCGGTGTAAAATAAATGTGGGATCATGTTATACCCCAAAAAGTATGGGGAAAGGTAATAAATAGCGATGTACGCCAGGGGTTATACTGATGTCTCTGAAGCCATGGTGCAATTTATTTAATCTTATTATGAAATGAAAATATATTTATCAACTTTTTAAAAAATTAAATCTTCAAATAATTGTCACTTTTAGAACAATCAGGGACTTAAACATAGCAGCAATAATACATGTGTTAAAGATTCAAAGAAATTGGTTATTTGCGTTTAATTAAATTATTTATCAATTTATGCATTTAGGAATAAAAGAATTTGCATATTACTTAACACACAGTCGATTTTTAATACACTGAGAATTTAGAGGGATAAACCTTTCATTCAATCCTTGCAACTTTAAAATCCCATACAAATTTTTGATAGCATTTCTGCAACAAAAACTCTGCCCTTTTATTTCGCTTTTTTTATCATAATTTGATATTTCAATACGAATAAAAAAATTTATAATGAAAGTAATTATGCTCTTTATTTAGTTACATAGAAGAAGTTTTAAGCTTTCATTTAAGATATAACAAGCATGGTTTTGCTTTGATATTAGCTATGCTATAACTTAAAGAAAAACTCTGCCCTCTTATTTCCCGTTTTTTATCAATATTTGACACATCAATAGACAAACAAATGATTTTAAAGAAAGTAATTGTAAAATTCTTTTTCCAGTTACATAGAAAAAGTCTTAAGCTTTAATTTAAGGATATTAGCTGTGCTATGACTTAAACATATACTGCCCTCTTATTTCACATTTTTTAAAAACGACATATCAATATACTTAAAAATGATATGATAAAAGTAATTGTAACATTTTTTAGACAGTTATAAAGAAAAACTTTTAAGCTTTAATTTAAGATATAATAAGCATAGATTCTCTTTGATTTTAGCTTTGCTATGACTTAAACAAACACCTTCTTTTTTTACATTTTTTATCGTAATTTAACATTTCAATATATAAAAAAATTATATAATGAAAATAATTGTAAAACTCTTTGTATTGTTACATAGAAGAACTCTTAAGCTTTAATCTAAGATAAAACAAATATAGTTTCTCATTGATATTAACTCTGCTATGACTTAAACAAAAACTTCGACCCTCAAATTCAAAATTCACAATGATATATCAACAAGGGGAGTTTTCTTCTTTTTTTTTTTTGTTTCCTACATCTGGAACTCTGGAGGAACTACCAGGACATTTCGGAAACTGTTTTCATAAAATAGTTGCTACAATAAGGAATAATCTTGACAATAATCCTAATTCCTTAACACCGTATAAATATATATATATATATATATATATATATATACACACACAATTTAGGACGCAATACAACAATACAAACCCACTGTTTGAACCTAAACCACTCAATGGAAATTGATGAAATTTTTTCGGAGCATATACAATGTTTGAGTCAAGTTTCTGTTATAAAACATGGAAATGAATTTTAAAAGCTAAAGTTAGATGACAATCCTATTTTCATTAACTAGAAGAAACTTTACAATTTCAGAAACATTGTGGGCAGTTGAGGTGACATTTGTAGATCGATACCAGCTTGTTTGTTTGTTTTTTAAACTGTAACAATACCATTGTTTTCATTTTTTATGTAAAGATGTTATAAATTTCATGATAAACACCAAATTAAATCATTATTGAAAATGTCACCTCAACTGCCCACAATATTTCTACAATTGTAAATTTATCTACATTCAACAATTAATTCAACATTGTCTGCACGAACTTGAAATGGTTAGGCGCTTTCAATTGTGTGGTTATTTCTTTTTTAATGAATTGTCAATTTGGGTGCATTTTGGTTTAACCACAGATTAATGAATGGTAGAATGCAGTGCAAACTTTGAGTGAAAGGAAGATTTTGGAGGAACTATATGTGACAAGTGGGAGAAAGCGCGTGTTTAGCCTATTGCTGCTGTAGGAAATGGGGAAAGGGGGAGGGGGGGTGGGGGGGGGTTGGGATCGGTCTTGGATTGAAGATGGGAGGCTTTTGAATGAAATTGAGGGATAGCATGTTTGGCGCTCTCATGTAGTACTGAATCTAACTGATATCGGAACTGTTTTAAGTTACGTGGTGTCCAACTTATTGAACTAACCCATTTTAGTTTTTAGCTCACCCATTTGATTTCTGTTTGACTGGTGAAATTTTATTTTCGAAAACTACAAATGTATGGATGGATGGATGGATTGATGTGTGTGTGTGTGTGTGTGTGTGTGTGTCTGTGTGGGTGGGTGGTGTGTGTGTGTGTGTGTGTGTGTGTGTGTGTGTGTGAGATCCAGAGCTCTGAGCAGATGAGGGATACATAACGAAATAGGGATGGATGGATGGATATGTGTGTGCGTGTGTGTGTGTGTGTGTGTGTGCGTGTGTGTGTGTGTGTGTGTGTGTATGTGTGTGTGTGTGTGTGTCTGTGTGTGTGTGTGTGTGTGTGTGTGTGTGTGTGTGTGTGATCCAGAGCTCTGAGCAGACGAGGGATACATAACGAAGTATGTATTATCATAGTTACTATGAATACTGTTACCAATGCCATAACTAATAAATTCTTTTGTTTTCCTTCATTTAGTCACAGCTTGAAGATAATCCCGACTGCGTATGGATGAACCTGGAATTTCCTTTATAGACTCTGGCCAGTGGGGTAAACCCAATCAATGAGCAGATCCCACCAAGGCAACAGCAACTATTGTTTGGCGTAAGATCGAGCAATACTCCTTGTATTGCTTATTATGCAACGCAAGATTAGGCAAGGTAGACAGATTCTCTGCCTGTCTTCATTTCTTGTGATCCAGAGTTCTTCCCGGCCCCTTAGAGCTGGATCCCAACAATGCTTAGGCAGTATGAAGGGATATGAATAACAAAACAACATTTATGAAAGTACATGATATGGACTATATGAGGAAATACATTGCACAAAAATATTCGGACATTCAGAAGATATGGCCCTTTGAAGGTCGTTGGGCGCATTTTCACAAAAAACACTATTTGGGCTTCAAATGCCCAACATTTCACAGGCAATCTTGTATCAATAGCCCAGTTTGTCAAAAAGTAGAATTACTGCTTAAAAATTGAAGAAATTAAAAAAAAAAGGAAATATATAGGGAAAAACAAACTGTCAAAGGCGATTTCTGTCTAATTAGGGAAACACCTTGGGCCAGTGGGGTAAACACCTCCCCCCTTCAGTAGAGAATTTATGCGACCTATTTGTTTTGATGTCAGCCTAGACTTCATTGGGATTTTTTTCACAAGAGTTATTTCCTGTTGGAGGCGATATTGTTTTCATGCTAACACACATGCCTGTTATTCCTGTGTATACCAATAGTTTGTCTATTCGCTTGGTTACCAAAACAAATACAATTAATCCAACTTATTGTTATTCAAGACATTAAATCTGATTATACTTTCATCATTGTAAGGTGTTTGCCAAACTTCAAAGGTTGTCATTTCGTGCAAAAGTCAAAACAACTTCACAAAATCACAAGTAAGCATGTAAAAATGAAACCAGGGTGACATAAAATGTCTTCTAAATAATGAAAAGATATCATTCTGTGTTTGGAAATATATATTGTAACCAAATTTGGATGCAAAAGATAATATCAAAAGTCATCTTAAAAGAAGAGATAATTCTGTACACCAAAAAAGTAAAGCAAACGATTTAACAACCACAAATTACTATATGTTAAATATGGCATCATGATGTAATTGCTGTCTTTGAGAAAAATTAAACCAAGAAAAAAAAGGAGACAAAGATGAAATTGTCAAACCGGTCTTAAAGATGATAAAAAAAAAAATTGAACTCTCAAGATAGTTTCTACTCAGGCAAATAATGATCAATAACTGCGTAATATCATTGATTGCATTTAGTAAGGCACTTTTTCAGCCTTTTCTTTACTTTGAAATAACTTCACAGTAAGTTGCAAAATTTGGCAAAATTTGGCATTTTGGCTTGCGAAAATTTTGAATTTTGCATGCAAAATTTTGGGGGTTTGCTGTGCAAAAAAACCGCGGGGACAGATATAAACACTGTGTCAGCTCCTTCTTAGGAAGTTGATAAGTCTTGGACAAGTTGCAAATTTGTAATTTCTCCAAAAGTGAACCTGTTTTTTGCTGGAAAATGGAAAAGAAGACTTATCACAATGATGTGTCATAGACTGCTTTGAAGAGCTTGGAACTAACAAAACAATTGATCACATCCTTCTTGATGAGCTGCAGATGTGTGCCTGTATGTTTGGACAGCCATCTTCAACAAAAGTGAATAATACTTGCCTGCATATTGTAAAAGAGAACCTGAATAAAAAAATGATTGACCCTAGGTAACGATAAGTCTTTGACGCAGTGCCACAGGATGGACCTTTTTCAATTGCCTCCTTGAAAAATATCCCTGCTAAATTGGAAAAAGGCAAATTTTCAACTATGATATGGAAATATCCATCCAAATCACATCAACAACTTCAAAAACATTGGTTGGAAGTACCAAAAGTGGCAACTTAGATGTCAACTGGTGGTGGTGATATGAATGAATGAATGAATTAGCCTTCAGCATCCCAGTCATCCGACAAGGATGCCTCTGCAGCTTTTGTTATATCAGGCACCAGCTCCCTCCACTTGTCCCTGTGGTGATATATTCCCCATAAAATCATAGGTAATTCTTTCACAGGAGGACCACATATTAAAAGAGAGTGATGAGGAAAGTGTGGCTAGCAATGACATTGAGTTTTGGGCTTTTTTAAATTTTGTTTTCTCTCAGATAGTGGAGCGACCGGTAACTTGATCCACTCATGCCTTGATAAGTGTGCGCTTGTCTACCGTGTTGTGTCTATAAAGAGATTACCATGTGTTGTATAATTTACTATGGAAGAAAGTCATAATATAGTATAAATGAATAAAGAACTGAATAATAATAGTGAATAATAATAATAATAATAATAATAATAATAATAATAATAATAATAATAATAATAATAACAATAATAAGCAATGGCATTGAGTGGTTGTTAGAGTCAGAGAGGACACCAACAGTGACTCAGACTATTCACAATGAAAAAAACTGGAACTTCTTTTATTGTCTGGCATCAAAATGTAGTCTTCTGCTTGAGTATAGTTTGCTGTAATTAAACAAGACTAATTAAATCTTTGTGGACTTTTTTATTTTGATTTTTTGTAAAGATAAATAGCCATTTGTAGCGTTTTTCATAGTTCATTTTCATTTTTCATGGAATGAGTTATCTCCATTTTTAAGATGTCAGTTATCTTCCCAAAACAAGATTAGCTACAACATACACATTTGCAAACATCAATGATACCTTTTCTTTTTATAGATGATATTTCATGTTGCACTAGTAACATTTCTTCATGTATTCTTGTGATTGTTTTGACTTTAGCACTTACTGACATTTCAAGGGCGATATAACTCAGTTATTGTAACCCTTGATATTATATGGCAAACAGCTTATAGTCATAAAATATAATCAGAATTACTGTCCTGAACAACAATATCTCAGATCCACTGTGTCTGTCGTTGTTACCAAGCATTCATGTATACAGTTAGGAATAACAAGCACATGATTTGGCATGAAAAAAATATCGCCACCAATGGGGGATAAATCTGGTGAGAAAAATGAAAATGAAATCTAGGTAGACATCTGTTGTATTCAAAATGACACAGACACCAAATGTACTGCTGTTTTTCTCTCACAAAAAAGTTAATTGTTAAATATCAACATTTAACATATCAATATATTGGCTTTTTAATGATCTTTTAAAGGATTTTGCTCATTAAACTACCAGAACGACTTGAACAAAAGTGAAAATAGCATGTTTTTTACATATATGCATTACTTCCATACGTTAAAAACCATTCAACTACTTTCATGCAGTGAAAATTTAAAAGAATATTGAATTTCTTATAGTTTAAACTCTATGACATTTAAAGGTCCATAATTCATTGATGGCAACACTTAAAACTTGATAAACAAATGGAATCCTACTCTTAAGGCATCCAACTTACAAAAAAAAATACGTCTCATAAATTCCCAAGGGGTCCGGTGGCCCACTATATAAACATTAACATGTAGTTTTAAATTCTATAAATTATCATTTGTTTCTTGTACCTGTGGTTGGAATTGTGACTTTGTGAGACTTAACAGTGTTGTCCATCTTGCCCTTGAATAGTTTGACCACATCCTGGAGTTCTGGCAACCATCTAGAGGGAGAAACCATCAAAGGGAAACAATGAGAGGATCTTTGATTGTTGAAGTATTATACATTAAAGTCAAATGAACTATAGACACCACACTTGGTTGTTAAAAGTTTTAGCCAGACACCCTCTAAATTTCCAGCAATTCATGATTTAAAAGTCACTTACCATAGAACTTAAATTTAAAAATTCTTTCTTTTCCTTTCTCCCCTTTCTCCTTCTGGGGGTATGGGTAATAATACTTAATGAAGTCTGAGATATTCTAGACAATTTGATGCAAGAATACTTACAGTCCCTCACAAAATGCTTGCAATGATCAAAACCTACCTCATAATAGGAGACAGAAGATTGGTATGTACAAAACTTGGATCATACACTTTGTTCCACCCATCCTTCATCCAAGTCATTAGGCTCTTTTCATCCAGGAAGAAATTTGTAAACTACAAACAATGGGAAAAGAAGAAGGTATGAAATTACTGTAGGCACTTAAGATTAAGAAAGTTTTCTTTCACAGAGATGATGCAAAGACTTGACTGGGACAAAAAGGTGGGCAGAGATTTAACGAAACTATTCCATGGTATTTAGTGCTATGCGGTCTGCAAACATCCAGTACCAGGTTAAAAAGACATCCTCACCCATCTAAAGATAACTTTGATTTCTCTTAAGCTGTTCATAGAACACTTTGTGGACGTGATAGATTGACATGATACAGGCTGTTCTTTTATTACTCAGCAATAAAGAATTGAAAAGCTAGAAAAGATAAAAACATCTGTGTTTTTGGAGAAACTCTGAAAATTATCTAAGTTTTGTTGGTACTTTGCATCAAAAAGATACAACCATTGGTTTTTCTACAAAGGGGAAGAGTGCTCAAAATTGAAAAGTGCTGAATTTTGATGCAAAAGATGAAATTAAAATCAAAGTGATCTCTTGTCCAATTATACAAAAAAATGAAGAGTAACGCATTGCAATCGGCTCTCTACATGTAGGCTCTGCCATTGTCTTTCGACTTTTCCAAGCATTGTTTTAACATAACCCAAGAAAAGATAGAAGTCAAGGGGCATGGTGCTAATTGACCTTGAAGACAAGGCGATAGATAGGCCCGGACCTCAATCTCCAAAAATATAAGATGTTTTGATTTTGGTTAATTTTGGAGTTTTGAATTGAAACTTTGGTTTATATTTCACATTTTGCGTAAAAAATCAGTGCTCTCGTTTTTTTACCACACTTCGCAAATGACATTGCCATAGAAAAAATGTTCACTGTATATTTTTGGTACTACGTAGCAACAAAACGTATACAAAATTCTAATCTTTTGCAAAAAGACCGGGCGGTTTTATCTTTTTTAGTTTTTTTAGCTGTTTCATGAAAGGACACCCTGTACGATAAATACCCCCCCCCCCCCTTACCAAGGTTTTTAAAAGTAGGGCAATCCATATTTTTTTTGTAAATCTAAAATGAAAATGAATCAGAGTAATTTAAATCAAGAAATCTCTCTGCTACAGAGTTTTTACAAGGAAATCTGAATCTCCATTAATCTAAAAGTCAAATTTGATATGGACGGTATGGCTTTTGTTAGGATGGTCTCATTTATTCTCCTCATAACTGGTTAAAGGTATGGCTTGTGAGGAAGTCTAATTTATTTTAATATGTTGAAGTTCTAAGTCTTTTGTTATAGGCTAGTGTGTACATGGGTGACTGGGTACACTAGCTTGTTGTTGTTGCGGAGAGGGAGGCATAGGACAAAGGCACTGTATCCTATTACTATGTTGCAAGAGGAGAGATCCAAAGTACATGTGCGGGGGTGGCATTATCTGTGTTGGAATGATGAAGTTGTTCTTTGTTCTTTGTTCAATCTGGAAATAATTGGGTATAAAGTAGCATTGTTTATAGGTCTTAAGACACTACTTCTACGTCATTGTGTGGTGCAGAGTTGCTAGTCCATCTGCTGACCGATTTAAACCTGCAACACTAGAAGGGTGCATTGACTGAGAGTGACAAGCTTATACAAATGTTACCACCCGAGAGCAAGGGATGAGCGTATTGATTGTCATTCCTATGTTCTCCTTGTTTCTTCACATTACCTTAATGATTGCATATTAATGGTTAATTATGAATGATTTATTGTTTCATTCATATAAGAATAACATGCGAACAATCTAAATTTAATGATTGGTAATACTGACCTGCAGGGTCATTAGAGCTGATGAGGCGCGTTTTATTTGATTGTTATATCACTCCGAGATGTGTTTTGAGTAAAAAATAATATAATGACCTTAAATGCTTCCATACCTTTTGTGTAAACTACCGTCTAAATACGAGGGGGGTTCAAGAAGTCCTGAGTCTGACCACGAAGTAGCTATTGTAGAACAATGAAATTTCACCAGTGTTTAGAATAATGATTTTGAACACGCCATGCGAAATTTGGTGAAAATCTGATCTCTGTGAGTCACCGCTTAGCGCATTCAAAGAAACCAACCACGTGTAAAGCGGGCCACACACGAAACAAGCCTTCATGCCAAATTTTCAAACCGTCCTTCCGTGTTCATTCCAAACACTCAATCCGCACGTGTCGCACGTGC
>JBCIKM010325402.1:0-11407 GCA_039654465.1 Melibe viridis
GTTGGTGTCCAACTGATATCGCGATGGCGCAGTGTACGTCAGTTGGTGTCCAACTGATATCGCGATGGCGCAGTGTACGTCAGTTGGTGTCCAACTGATATCGCGATGGCGCAGTGTTCGTCTGTTGGTGTCCAACTGATATCGCGATGGCGCAGTGTACGTCTGTTGGCATGGAAAAAAAATTACAGGAAAAATAGTTTTGCTACCAAATTGAGATTCGTGGAGTTTGATTTAGCGATAGTTAGTTGAATGCCAATCTAAATCGTTTTATGTTGCTTTACTCTTTACCCTGAGGTTACCAAAGTTCGGAAAGAGATTTCTTTAGGTTTAATATTTTATTTTACATTGTTTACGTGAATAAGGCAGAAGGCAGAAGGAAAGTCAGGTGGACACCAAACCCTGACTACATGATAATGCTGCTTACCTTACCGCTCCGGCATGCCCTTCAGGGCCTGATAGCTCCTTCCAGATGTACTTTCTTTGTCGGTTGCTTGGTTTTCGACAGCTTTACTTGGGGGGGGGGGGGGTTGTCATTGCCTGTTAGAAATTAAATAAAAGTAAAACGTTGTCGATGTCAGATTTATAAGGTATTATCAGCACAAACTCACTGCCAAAGAGAGGAACAAATTATTAAATTTCTTGATCAAGTGGTGCCTCAAGGATAGTTTTTGATCAACGTTAATTGTCATTCTAAACTTCGAACAGCGAGAAACTAATTGAAATGAGAAAAAAACAAGTTCACTTCTTCGTAGTATCAAACTAACAAATCAAACAAACAAAAAAACAAGCAAGCAAAAGACCAAAACAAATAACAGGAGCAACAAATTCAAAGCTCCATTCTGGTGAACATTCAGTCAATCCTTTGATCATCTTTCATACTTTTCACATATTCGTCCAATATTAGAACAATATGGTTTTTTTTCTAAAATCTCTTCACAAATAAATGGTTCCCTTTGTTTTCGTAGTTCTTAAATGTTATTTGATAAACAGTTTTGAAATTTTGCGCTCGGTCCTAAATCAATTTCTCTTAACTGAATATATATTTTTAAATTTACTATCACGAAAACAAGAACGGTTTCTTCTTTAATCTATAGCTATATATATATATATATATATATATATAAATTATACTGTTCTTTTATTCAGTGAGTTGGTTTACAGTACCAAATCGTAAACCAAGCCCTGCCAGTGTACAAACTGTTAAGGATGTCACATTTGCAATCCATTGTTCCTGTGTTGTCTTTCTGTACAGCAAAATACTACTACTACTACTACTATTGCTACTACTACTACTACCACCACTACTACTACTACTACTACTACTACTACTACTACTACTACAACTACTACTACTACTACTACTACTACCTAACTAACTAATTATCACAATTTACTTAAACTTGCAAGGGTTTTGCATAATTCTTGATACTACACTAAAACTGAAATTCCATGATTTGCCCATGTATGTGCAAATCTTGTCACCTATTGTTCAACATTCGCAAGGGAAGGATTGGGTGCATGAAAATATTTCCATGACATATCATTGTGTGTGCGTGTGCGTAAGTTCAATTTGATAATAGACATATATATAACAATAATAATAATAATATAAAATATGACTTTGTTCTTGTATATAAGGCGATGCCACCCCACTCCCCACTCGTAGCTACCTAGATCCAATTTATTTGAATAAGTAGCTGACATGTTTTTGTTGACTTCATCAAGATACATAATTTTGATATTTTTGCTTGAACTTGAACACACCGTAGGGCTGGAAGGATCAGTCAAATGTAGATTTAACTGTGATTTTTTAAAATTGATAATTTTCATCATCATGATCTTGTTGTTGTTTGTGATCGATTCTCATATTTTTTATTTTTTTTTGAGAGCAGAAAAATCATTTTCATTGATTATCAAATTATACGTCCATTTTTGTTTCAATTGTTTATTTATTTTTTATTTCATGTTTAGAGAGACAATGATGTAGATCTGTGCTTGAAATTTTACTCAGAATTTTAAAGGGAAAAAAAAAGCATGAATGAAAACAACTTGGCGTTTTTGAAGATCTTTGTTGTCAACCCCTCCCTGAACCCCCCCCCCCCCACCAAAAAAACCCCCCAAAAAAACAACAAAAAAACCCCAAAAAACAAACAACCCAAAACAAAAGCAAACAACAATAATAAAAAAGTCCCCCCCAAAAAAAAACAAACAAAAAATCCACAGAAAAAAACAAACAAACAAAAGAAAACAAAAACCCAACAACAAACAAAACAAACAAAGAACAAAGCAAAACAAATAAAAACGCATCAAACAAAGCCGGACCACCTGAGAAACAAAGTGATCTATTTCTATGGAACAAAAGTAGGGTTGTCATAGAGAATAAAATACCGTGGTAGGAGTATGTAAGCATCCGTAAAGACTAAAGAACAAGTAAACTGGACGTTTCGGGTGATACCCTTTCTCAACAGGGACAATACATAGACAAATATTATATATAATATAACATAAAATAGAATAGAAAAGGACTTGGAAGAAAACGTCCAGTTTACTTGTTCTTTAGTCCTTACGGAAGCTTACATACTCCCACCACAGTATTTTATTATCTTCTATTTCTATGGCAACTTGAAACTTTTTCAGTTGTTGTTGTTGTTGTTGTGGGAGGGGGTGTCTTCATATCACAGAATGATATCATAAACTTTGGAGTGGAAGTTCTTCAAGTTCAAGGATGTTTTGTGGACAAAGTAGGAGGGATTGAGCATTGGAGATGGAGATGGACGATAAACTTGGAGGTCTCCTGTGCGTGTTGCACATATTAAAAAACTCTTAGCTCTTGGAAATTGAAAAGAGTAGGAGTAGACTGCAAAGCGGCTGTCCTGGCAAAAGTCCAAATTAGTCTCTACAAAACAGTTCACATTTGCTCAGTGCAATGCATTGCTACGGGCAGCTTTGCAAGGTGTTCAGACATTGACATCATCACAGCTGATTGCTGATTACACTTCTGTAAGTATTTAATTGCCAGATACACAAGACAGTGATAGGACAGAAATTCAAATTCCACATCGGCTGTTTACATAGCTAGGTACTTCATTGTTTTAAAAGGAAAGCAAAATTGTGCAGATTTAGAATTTATGAATGTGCAACTTTTATTTAATTTTCTTTTTTTTTTCCATCATGAGAGATTTTATGTCCATGGTAAAAAATTAGAAAACATAAAAGTTCCAACTAAACTATAGACAAAACAATAAACTAGAATAGCTTTGCTCTCCAGGGACAAATACTTCCAATGTGTTATTATGGTTTGAAGAGCTTCAAAATAAATATTAAAAGATTTCACATTGTAAGATTGGCAAGAGCGTTTCCGATTTTCAAAGTCTTCCTTGTGTTTTAGAGATCGTCTGCTTTGAACTGCAGAAGGACAGGAAGACGATTGGCTCTCCTTGAAGGGAAATCCTGTCAGGGAGAAAGAGGAGAGCTTCCTGTCTTTACAAGATGTGACCTTGTTTTCCCGTGGCTCTTGAAAGGTCAGCTTGTGCAAGCGTTGCACAAGGGCTGGGCTCTGAGCCAATGCAGAGGCGGCATACCAGTAGAGGAGTGGGGAGGACGAGAACAGCAGCCTGGTGAGGACCTGGGACAAAAAATAAAAGAAACTCTTTCAAATATGCAAAGCGTGTTATGTATTTTATAAAGTGGAAGCGGCTCAAAAGTGAAGGACCAGAAAGATAAGTTTGCTTTAAGAATGCGATCTTCTTCAGTTATATATCGACTGACTCAGTGAGACTGAGTATCACTGTCGATGTGTGTCTAAGACACGTCAAGAACAGATTAAGTTCCAATGGGCCACTGCATAGCTGGGCTGTAAAGCCAGATAATATTTCAGATTGAGATACAAACAATGACATTTTTAGGCTTTGGTAAAAGTATAGTTTTATTTAGTCTTTATATCCAAAATGTTTGGCTTAGACCAAGCTGGCTTCAGTAAGGGAGATGCGTTCATTGACAAATTGAGAGAGAGAGAGAGAGAGAGAGAGAGAGAGAGAGAGAGAGAGAGAGATGGGGAAAGAGAGAGAGGGAGAGAGAGAGAGATAGATGGGGAGAGAGAGAGAGGGAGAGAGAGAGAGAGAGAGAGAGGGAGAGAGAGAGAGAGAGAGAGAGAGATGGGGAGAGAGAGAGAGAGAGAGAGGGAAAGAGAGGAGAGGGAAAAGGTAAAGAACATCTGTTAAGTGATAATCAGAAAAAGAGAAAAATAGACACAGCGATGTAGAGGGATATATATATATATATATATGCTTACAAGCACGAAACAGTACTGCCTGCAGTTGCTAAAATTAATATAATATATATATATATATATATACAGAGAAGAGAGAAACAGACAGAGGGAGAGAGAAGGAGAGGGAGCTAGAAAGAGAGAGAGAGAAAGAGAGAGAGAGAGAGAGAGAGTGAGAGAGAGAGAGAGAGAGAGCTAGAGAGAGAGAGAGAGAGAGCTAGAGAGAGAGAGAGAGAGAGGGAAGAGAAAGAAGAGACAGAGACATGGATGCGCTTCATTCGGAGCCCATGTTGTACAGTCGTGGTGAAAATCCAGTAATTACAACAGTGGCAGCCAAACAAGGAGAAACAATCAGGAGACATTCAGACACAATAAAGAATATCTGTCAGTTTTTATCACCTTGCAAACTTTCTTGATGTCAAAATGCTTCTTTCTTCAAATAACATCCCATTATTGATGACGAATGCACAATATATATTTGGTGACCTTATATGTAAAGATCAGATTATGATATGAATTTCAAGGACACTTAATTTGTTTTTGTTATTGGAGGTTTAAGGGCCCCATGACACATGAGGATCATAGAGGAGCGCAAAGGACAGTTGAGGGAAACTGCTTGTTTTGTAGTTGTGGTATGTAAATATCCAAACAAGATATGAGTAAAAATTTATACTAAAAAAACACAAAAAAGAATATTTGTCTTATTGACTAAATAAAAGTTGAAAAGAATCCGACCAGATAAATAAATAAAAAAAAAGGTATTTTAATTTCTTATCGTAAATAAGCTCTCAAATAGATACCATGGATGAAGAGCAAAAAAAAAGGCAAGAGTGGTTGAGAATTGCTGTTCTATTAGTTTTCTTATTGTTTGACAGATAAGAAAGGAAGAAAGGCAGAGTAAGTACCTGGATGTGGATGAAGCAGCAGCCAAAAAGGGTTAAAAACATCAGATGGAACACATAGGCAACCAGCTGGGGACCAGGGAAAGACTTGCTCCTTCCACGTGATTTGATCTTGACAGCCGGTTCTCTTCCATGGTTGCTTCCTTCATATGTCTCAGTCTTGAAGAATGGAGAGGTTTTTTTTTTGTTATCTACTCCTACTAAACCCAAGTAATAAAATGGTGTGGGATTTATTCTGAAGAAATGGTAACAAGCTCGCACACTTAGTGCTATGACTGGTGCGGCCAGGAGGAAATTTGGGATTTGTTTGAATTCATAGAATTTCAGGAATCCAACTCCCCAATGCTTTGCTTGAATGTAAGAATACGAAACTGGCACAGTGTGGAAACACCAAGGGGAAGGAGCGTCACCGACAATGTGGTAGCCGTGAAGCCTACCATATTCTATCAACTCGGGAGATATTGCAGTTGTTGAAGAAAGTGATGGTGACAAACAGAACAGAGAATAGATGTAATACTGGTACAACAGAAAAGGAAACAAACAGACAAGAATACACACTAATGATGTCAGAGCAGTTTTAGTTAAAAGAAAGATATGTCTCTTTCCTATAATGAAATATTTTCCACTTTCTAAGGAGGCAAAATTGTTGAAAAATCTTTGCAAAATGAAATGCAAGATGAAACCCACCCCAACGAGACCATTAGAGCGAGTTAGTATACTGAAAGCAATGAGCAAGGAAGCAGAGAAGTAACGTCCTCTTTTGAGATAGAGTAAAGAGAGAGTCAGGAAAAACATAAAGAGGGACTCTGAGTAGGGTGCTGTCATAAAAATATTTGCTGGGTTGAGGCAAAATATGATGACTGAGAGTAACGCTATCACACCGTCAAATCCAACTTCAACACTCAATTTGTACAAGTTACAGGCAGTCAAAGAGAAAAGTGCCCAGTTTATGAACACTCCACTGACTAGAACTGATTGGTGAGGTTGAAATATGCCAAGATGGAAAAATATTTTAGCGAAAACCGAAACGATTATGGGGAAGAGTGGGAAGAAGGCCACACAATTTTCATAGCTGTATCCATATTGAGCGATGTGTGAGAAATAGATCGCATCCCATCGTCTTAACCCTCCAAAACCAAAATCTACCACCCTGTCTAACAGGCTGTTATTGTCATTTTGAATTGGTGGATTGAACACTCCTGCAGCATGATCTGGGCACACAGCGTTAGTGGCAATCTGAAATGAAGAGGAAGGTAAGATTGTGTGGGCGGTGCCCACTTGTGTGCCAAAGAAAGGATTAAATATATTTTAAGTATTTTAAATTGTCTCAATGATCGGACAGCCTCGGTAGCGTAATGGTTAGCACGCTGGACCGGCAATCCAGAGATCCGTGGTTCGAGTCCCGGCCGTGGAGGTAGATTTTTTGAGACAATTTATTTTTCTGTATTTATTTACCTTTCCCTATGGCTTTGTCTTGTTCTCCTCTCGACACCATATTCATACAATTACTATTTTCACAAAAGGTAAGATTAACTTGTTCTTTTATTTCATGTATTCCTCAATGCAGAAATGAATTATAATAGAATAGCTTCCCCTTCATCCACTTGCTATTGGTTCTTCTTCGAAGCTAAACTCACTCTTTTTGTCACTTGGTCCATAAATATCACACAAGCCCACACCTCATATAAATGGCATACTCTGGAACAGTGGCTCACTTTATAATGCCAACTCATATATATATATAGATATAGATATAGAAATTGACTGAAAAATTTTTTGCCATTCATGGGACTCAAACCGGAACCTTTCCCTTGAGAGGTGAGCACCATACCTCTTTGCCCCATCATATCCCCTCCCCTCCCCTCCAAATTGGGAGTTCTTTTGCCTTAGAGTGTACTCAGTGTGTTCCCTAGATATATGATGTGTGGGTTTAAGAAATATCTAACTCCTCTCCACCACAGCTTCATTGGAAGACAAACATTTCTACTCATTTGAAGTGAATTATGAGAAATACAGGAAGCGTAAAGAATTAAATGAGAAATATTTATGTGTAAAGACCATTAATTTACTTGGTAGCAATTGATGCTACCTAAAATTTGAATTACGTAGACAAGAAAACACTGTGTGACTGCTTGGCCCATTAAAATAACAAAATTGAACGACTAATGTCTTGAACTAGCTTTGGGTATGCTCTTGCTTGTAAAAACATCTGGTGTAACAGAAAATAAGTTTCTTATTTTGAACACACTCCTCCTCTTTAAAATGTTTGCTTATCCACAAGAGTGTGTTCCAAATAATCAATGTTTGCAGCTTTCAGGAGAACGAATTTTGTGCTTGAGCAAAGTAGACTATGGAAAACTTTCCCTCTTTTCGCCACTTGGACAAGTAATGTTTCAGGACTTTGTTCTACATGGAAGCGATAAGCCTCAACATTTAAACGAGCAAGATACTTATAACTGAGATTGAATCCAAAATAGAGGCTGCTGGAAGCTGGATTGTCATCGAGGATATAAAATACTGTGGTAGGGGTAGCCCGAAACATCCAGTTTATTTCTTCTTTAGTCCTTATTGAAGCTTACACACGCCTTAAACGTTATTTTATATTCTATCACTGAGAATGATAAAAAATGAAGTGTCATACATTCAATAGTCTTAGTTTATCGATTGTACACTGTTGTCATCGAAAATTAAAAGTCATTTCAACTCGCTTTATGCTTACCTGAAAAAGAATAATGCTAAGACGGGAAATGAAAGCGAAACTAGCGGCACTTGTAAACAATTCAGCCATTTTCATAAACAATGCTCTTTTAGGAAGGAGGATTGAAAACAACACATGAGATATCCTACGCATGCGTTCAAGCTGGGCTTATAGTTTGTAGTTCCGGATCAATTTGTCAGTACATGTTTGTGAGACAGGACTCCAAACTGAGAATTTACTTCTTTGTTTCCTAAATGTCCTCATAACTTACTAAAACACGAAAAGTCTAACAGATAGACCCCCGTCTAGTAAGAGTGATGGATTAATTTTTACCATCAGGCCAAATTGATGGAGTCTAAGAGAGAGACAAACTGACGATTACTCACTGGAGCTGAAGTTGGTGGTGGTGGAGAATGACTATTTTGACACGAAAACAAACCCTTGAAGTGACCAGTCGAAAACTAAGTAAAACTAGCCGTTATTTTTTTTCAATTCTTTCTCGTGCTGGGTCATTTTGTCATTTGTTGACCGTCAAGCATGAAAGGAAAAGGTAAAGCCCCTCAAGACAAAGACAAGGAGAAAGACAGGGATATCAAAGATTGTCCTTTGCAGTTTCCAGATCTCACTACCGTTGATCATGCCAAAGAGTGTCCCAAATATGCCCAAGGTAGAAAGCCTCTTGTGGATTTTTCTTAAGTTATCATTTTTCTATAGTCATCACTTTTCTTTCAAACTTTTATATATAGATGCATAGCTTATTAAGTAAAATACAGTATAGTTTTTACCCTATTTTATATGCAGCCATACTGTACATAATCTCTTTACCATTGCAGTTTATAGTTCATTTTTTACATTTTTTTAACTCTCTCAGTTCCAAGTAAACTCATCCATTTTATTAAAATGAGAGTCGTTTTTGTTTTCCAAATGGCTCTTACATGCCTTTTCTTTTCTCCTTTCCAGTGATTCTTAGTCATCATATGGCATCATAGCCTTTTGATTGTTGGCTAAGGTGGTTTGGTTCATTCATCATTAAATTGCTACCTTATGGTCTCATATTTAGAATTCCCATTCAAGCTTAGAAAATTATTCAACCTTCAATTATTGTCTTCAATCTTCTTGTTGTTTTAATAGTCTTAGCTAGAGGTGACAGCGGCAATGTGTCGTTGGAAGAACTGGACCAAATTCAAGCAGATATTGAAATTCTACTGGCATCTGTTGGCAAGCGACTGAAGGTCCTTGGGGTGGAAAACCAAGTTTTGGTTTCCTGGACGGATAAGAAGGAAGTGAAAAAAAGTGGGAAAGGGGTAAGTGTAGAATGAATGGGCAGGAAGAATTTTTTAACATAAATTCAGCTACTGGCTGTTAGAATATGGACAAGGCTTGCTTTTGGTTTGCCATGGTAACGTGCTATTGAAATCAGTGAGTGAAGCATGCATAGGATTTTTTTAACAACAATGTTCCCAATTTTAAGTATCTCTGTAAGCTCTTCATGGAAAGGAGGATTTGACTGACTTGGAACATATATCTATTTTTAACTACAAGTTCAAATTGACTCATTTCATTTTGGCGAAATTACAGTGGTGCAAAGGTGTGGTGCTCACCCTTCAACTTGCAGATGGTTTGTAATCCGATAAATTTAGTACTCTTCTTGTTTATAACCACTCCCCACATTTGTTATTTCTTGCATCATGTGCAACAGACAGATACTCCAACACAGACCTCAACACCTACTAAAAGAAAAGGTACACCCACTTCAGAGGAGAAAGACAGAGAGAAAACCAGCAAGAAATTCAAAGAAACCAATGGGAAAGCCTCCCAGTCCTCGACGCCCACACCAAGGAGTAAAGGGAAAAATTCACAGGTGAGATTGGAGGTGTTGTCCTCTGGCTGGAATGATATGAATGCTCTGTGCTTGAACAATTTAAATGCTGATGCGATCTTAAACACATCATTCATATCACTGCACAGACAATGACCTCAGATCCTGCATCCCTGAGACTTGTAATGAAATGAGTTCAGAATTGGTGTTACAACATATGATGGTTCATATGTTTTAAAACCTTGTTCTTTTGTGCTGTAGAGGTATAAGAATTTACCTTTTTTGTCATTAGATGAGAAAAAAAGCAGCTATATCACTGTTTAAACAGGTCTTGGAAAGAAACGTTTGCAATCTCAGTATTGAATAGGAGTGCTCAGTAAGCTGTATCATGGATTGTTATGGAAATTCAGGCTCTTTAATCTTTTTTATTTGACCATCCTACAGGATGAAGCAAAATAATGAATTTCTTCTTGTTTATTCCTCTAACGGACATCCTTTGCTAAAGTATAATGGGTTCTAAGAAATCTTTGAGCTCTCTCAGTCTTGCCACGGGAGAATTGTACAACAGTGCGAAAGACACAGACTTGTGGAGAGTGTTGGTGAATGAAGCCTCCTAACTCCTGGGATGGGCATGGAATCTAAAGATAAAGATGAAAGTCTTTATTTCCCCATGAGGGAGATGTGTATTCTGGGTCTGTCCTAAGGGAAGATGAGGAAAACCCAGGTGGCTGCGGCAGTGTGGTTAGTCCGATGGCGAAGGCGGGAGTTGAATCCACGCACTTCAGGCAGCAAAGAGGGGGCCAGATGCCTTTGCGACTGTGCTGCTGAGTCTAGAGAGAAAATCTTGCCACAGATATTTGTGATGGACACTATAATTAAATTAATATAAAGTAAAAAACAAAAGAATTTTAATCGTCAACTGTCCATTACCCCCAGTCCAAAGGTCAGCCTGAGGATACTGCTGGTGCTGGTGATGCCAGCCAAGACCTTCCCAAGCTGCCCAAGAACGATGCCGTCAATAGATTCTGGGCGTCAGTGGAACCGTACTGCACACCCATTGCAGCAGATGACTTGCGTGTCATTGAGGAATTACTCAAATCCTACGAAGAGGACACTGAATATATGAAAATTCCGCCTCTTGGAATTCACTATACGCAGCGATGGGCGGAGGAAGATTTGATTGAAGAACAGGCAGATGGTGAGGTGGACATTTTATCTCTTCTTCATTTGTCGTGGTACACACATTTCAACCACTGTTATGAGAAAGATAATTGCCTGTTTTATTGTTTCTTCTTTGACTTCTTTACAAGTGTGCTTCAAAATTGATCAAATGATTACTGACTGCACCTGAGTTGTTGCATGTGAATCAGTATTTGTGTAAAACATAGGATAATATTTTAAAATAAATTGGTGCTTCTGTGTTTAACAAAAAGTGTAACTTACAGGTTAAATTTGACTTTTTTTTTATGTTCTGTTTATAAAGCTTACCGTGCCTTTCTTTCAGGTGCAAAAATCAGTGAGAAGAAGAAAAGTTGTGAAAACACTAACGTGAACAGCAATGCTGATGCTACAGCTTTGATGAAGAAAAGGGAGCAGAGAAAATCGGGGTTTTAGTGAGTAATTTCATCTTTTTTTTTTTTTTTTTTTTTTTTTTTTTTTTTTTTTTTCAGTTACAGGTTTTGAGGGCATTAACTAAATTGCTAATTTGGCTGTAGGTGACC